>VNJV01010341.1:0-10716 GCA_008042635.1 Drosophila nikananu
AACGAGTCAAATAATTATTGTAACACTGCGCGTTCAACACGGTAAATCTTGACCGAGCCTATAAATAAAGGGATAGGGCAGAGTTAGAACCGGAATGTTTATATTTAGTATACAGCCTAGATATTTTATTTTTAAGATGACTCAACTCTTTAGTAAACCAAGGAGCCTTATTTGAGGTTGGCGGGTAGTATAACGGAACACATTCAGTAAAAAAAAGAATTCATGGTACTGTAAAAAATATCCACGGCTTCAGCCATGCCAGTGCACATGTATAAATCGGACCAATTAAAATCTGATATAAAGTTATTCAGCCGTTCAAAGTCCGTCTTGCGAAAACAAAGAATTTTTTTGGCTGGACTGTCACATATATTCAGTAAGACAGTCCCAATGTCGAGAGTCACATCGAAAGTAGGATGATAGGGATCTTCGGGAAGCGTCAAAGGCGCCACCCTGGCTAAACTGACTCTTGCCGGATCTAAGACAAAACAGAGATCAAGCAAGCGCTCTAAGGAATTACGTACATTACACCGAAATGTCGAGCAAGCCAGCAATAAAATTGTGATGTGTGGAGGTAAGGAGTGAATTAGTCGAACTATTTGAGGACCAAATAGCCCCTGGGATATTAAAATCACCAAGAACTACTAAATGATCCTTATCGGAAAGTCGATTGGAAACCATCTGGATAGCGAAGAGATGATTCCAATAAACTTCTCGAAAGATATTAATTCCGACGCGAGACTGGAGTAAACCGCTATGAGGACACCATCTCCACGTCTGATAGGCCGATCCAGCCGATATATCGTGAACACAGCTGGAAAAACTTCGGAGCTCGGAATCTTCGGCTTTAACCAGGTTTCTGTGAACACAATAACCTGAGATGCAAACAAGAGACAATCATATACAATTTAGGAAGCTTACTACGTAAGCCTCTTGCATTCTGATAGGAGATAGAGAGGGAAGTTATTAGTTTTTTGGAGCGGAAGTCGTAGAGGGCGCTGTGGTCTGGTCGGGCCTGGGAAGACTTATTCCTACAGGCCGCCGTTTCTTTTTCTTAGCTTCGAACTTTTTGACGACAACATATTCGGGCCAGAAATTGGTAGAGCCTATTGTTTCAAAGAGCTCATAAGGGACATTTATTTTGAATGCTAAAATATACCTAGCATAAGAAAGTTTAAGTTTTTCCAACTTATTTTTTATTTTTCGGCACTAGTTTTGCCTTGGATATAGGCGATGACATCTTCAGATGACGATGCAGACTGCTTATCTGCATTGCCAATATCGGCCGGTAGTCCGGGCCTGATACCCTGAGCAGGTAAATTGACTGGGCTTTGAGGGGTCAGTATTTGAGACCCCCAGCGGACAAAACGGATATCACCGGGGGGAAAAGACACTCCCGCAACACATTCGGGTACCGAATCTTTTTTATCACTCGATCTCAGAACTCTTTGACTTGATTCTGAGGTCGAGGGCTGTGTCGAGAGAAACTGCTGTTGGGAGTCCGCAGCTGGTTTTTGAGATCCGCCTAGATGCTGCAGACCAGTTGCGTTTTTTTTTTTGCGCCTAGCAGACTCAATTAATAGATTGAGGCTATTCAATTGAGTATCCAGCGCCAAGAACATAGCTTGAGTTTTACGAAAACTCAATAATATTTCCTTAAAACCGCCCTTGTTTTGCAGCATAAAAGGCGACATTTCTCTTTCAACCTCGCGATAAGCCTCACAGCAGTAATGTAAACCGATGTTTTTTCTTATATCGTCTACCGCCCGTCCTGAAAAACCAGCGCACTTGGCGTCCACTATGTTTTCGCACAGCCAGCAACCGATTGTAATATCATCAGCAGTAAAAGCCTTTTTACAGGTTTAAGCGAAACAGACAATAGCGGACATTATGGGGACTTACCACTGTACCTTAAAGTATGAATTGATAAGAAAAGTGCAGCTGCACAGAGGGAGAGGGGGACCGAGAGAGCCGGTAAGCGGGTAAGCGTGGGAGCGAGCTTAACGTTTAGCTGTCGCGACGGCGCAAACTAAGCGGAAAAGGCACAAAGAGGAATGGGGAAAAAAAAATGAAAGCGAAAACCGGCAGCACAACTAAATTGCGAAAATAATAACAATTAATTACACAAAACAGAATAGCTGCATGCACATGAAGAGAACGGAAACTTTATTATTCACAAAATAGAAAATTAACATAAAACGAGAGCGCAAAAAAATAACACGTCCGTTCACTTGAAAGAGAGAAAGCCTTCTCCGTTTAGTTTGCGCCGTCGCGTTAGCTAAACGTTAAGATCGATCCCACGCTCACCCGCTCTCTCGTTCTCTTTCTCTCTCAGTGCAGCTGCACTTTTCTTATCTCTTCTCGTGAGTACTTATGTACGCGGACGACGTCAAACTTTGCGTGCAATATAAGGACGCTTCCTGCCAGTCTGATTTACAGACAGATCTTAATAATTTTCAATCATGGTTCCGCATAAACTTATTAAACCTAAACGGCTCCAAATGCAAGCTAACGACATTCTCCCGTGTCGCTCCCAAACTTGCGACTTACACGCTGAACTGCTCCTCTATGGAAAGAATTGCAATAGTTGATGATTTGGGTGTCCGCCTGGATCCTAAACTTGACTTTTTTGATCATATTTCGTGCATGGTGAATAAAGCCAGAGGTGTGCTTGGTTTTATTAAACGGTGGTCGAAAGAATTCAATGACCCCTATGTTTCTTTAGCTCGTTCTATCTTAGAATATGGATCTTGCGTTTGGAGCCCTCAGTAAGGGGTCCACAGTAATCGCATTGAGTCAGTTCAGAAAAACTTTTTACTTTTCGCTTTACGCGGTTTGAACTGGGATCCAAACCAGAGGTTACCCTCGTCCTCTAGTAGACTCCTTCTAATTAACTTACCTTCTTTAGCTAACCGTAGAACCATGCTTGGCGTTACCTTCATTTTTAACCTTATTCACTGTGATGTGGAAAGTGACGATTTATTGGGTCAGCTAAATTTTCACGCACCGAGTAGAAATACTAGATCCCGTAGTGTTGCGCCACTGTAGGACATCTTTTGAATTGCATAACCTTTTTGGAGTCTTATGTGCAAATTATAACGATTTGTACATAATAACATCAAGCTTAGATAGCCTTCCCAAACTAAAAACTTTAATACTACCCCACATCCCCTCCTTCGACTCCTCAGACGTGGTCAGGGGGCACCGGGTCATCAGGTGCGACGATGGGTTTTCGAGGACCTTCCTGACGGAGTGTGTTGCTAAGATTAGCGACACCTGGGTTGGCCTTAAGATTAGGCTAGTCCACGCCAGGGAGATTCCGAGGAGACCCAGAGCCCGCATCTGGTTACCGAAGGGGCAGACTGACCACGCTAGGGTGATTTAGAGGAGGTCGATGACACCAACAAGCTGTTGGATGATATGGTCATCGACAACAATCCCAACTAACACCGATGTCGACGATCGTGCAGATTAATCTGAAGCGCAGCGCTCATGCTGCAGCAAATCTCACGATCCTTCTCAGGGAGAAGGATATCGACATCGGGCTGATACAGGAGCCTTCGACCAGGGACGAGCTAGTTGCTGGCCTAAGGATCCCAGGATGCACAATACTGTACACCAACTCGGTAGGTAGGTCGAGGGCTTGCATAGTAATTAAGAATCATTTTAACGCTTTTCTCTGTTCCAATCTCAGCACACCAGATCTTGCAGTAGCTAGATTTGTGGCAGCGGATGGGAGTGGAGTGGTCATCGCCTCTGCCTACATGGCCCACGACGACCCGGCCCCGCCTGAGCCGGTCGTCAAGCTGCTGCAATGGGCCGAAGACTCGAAGACGACCCTGGTGCTGGGATGCGAAGCGAACGCGAGGCACTCGCTCTGGGGAAGCTCGGAAACGAACAAGAGAGGTGAGTCTCTTTTTGATAACATTATTAGTCGTAAGGTTACGATTTGTAACAAAGGCAACACTCCAACATTCCTATTTCCCAGCACGGAGGGTTTTCAAGGTTGGGAAGAGGTGTTAGATCTCACCCTGCAAAAAGAATTTGGCAAATATAAGGTCGAGAACTGGATAGTGTCAACTTAACTTTCCTTTTCTGACCACAGATACATCTTCTTTGACTTATCGGCATCGGTAAGTAAGCCGACACCCAGTCGTAGCCCCCGTAGGACAGACTGGGACAAATTCGGCGAAATTGTCCACTCAAAGGTCAGCAACAGGAGAATAAAGGTGCAATCCTCCCCAAAAGCCCTTAACAAGGAAGTAGAGGACCTTACAAACATCCTTAAGAACGCATTTCAAGAGACATGTAAAGTTTCATTCTCCAAGAAGCAGTATCCACCATGGTGGACCAAGGAACTGAGCAACCTCAGGAAGAGGGCGCGCAAGACCTTCAACACAAGTTATGGAACCAAGAAGTAGGAACCATATAAGGAATCGCAGAAAGCATACAAAAAAGCAGTTTACGAAGCCAAGAAGGAATCTTGGAAGAGCTACTGCGAATCACTAAAAGGCATAAAAGATCCATCAAGATTAAGCAAAATCCTTGCCAGGGGGCACACAAGCCCCACCCTGATCAACAGACCGGACGGCTCGGCCACAATGACTAAAGAGGAGTCTCTAGAGCTTCTAGTCGACACTCACTTCCTGGGGAACCTACGAGAGAACTCGGCACCCGAACTATTCACAATCACACAGACAGACACACAAACGAAAGATATCATCACCACGGAGCGTATCCAGTGGGCAATAGATTACAGGAAGTCTCTGTAAATGGCTTAAAACCATAAACAAGTCTTGTATAAGACTAAGGCACATTCCGCTCCGGTGGAGGGAAGCCAAAGTCATATTTATACCGAATTTAGGCAGAAGGGGCCACATTCTAGCGAAGGACTACAGGCCGATTAGCCTAACATCCTTCGTCCTGAAGACCCTAGAACGACTACTAGATGTTCACATCCGAGAAAGAATCGAAAGACACCACCTAGACTAATAATCTGGCTTTACACGGCGCACTATGGCCGGAAAGATACAGATACGTTGCAAAAATCAAATTTTTGATGGCAACGGATCGTAAAATTTGTTATTGCATTCGACAGGTAATAGTTTAAAAGGGTTGAATCCAAAAAATTATTCAAATCGGTTCAGTACCTTCGAAGTTACACGTGTTCAAAGTTGTACCTTTTTTGGGTTGCAAAAAAAGCATGTAGTTTAAAAAAAAATTCCCGCCTCTGAGGTCAATTTTTGGGTAAAATATGTAACCGACCGGCATGGTTATGGGCTCTATCGAAAGGGTCATCAAATCTCTGTAAAACCAAGATAGAACGAAATTATAATATTTGTTGCACGTGCAGGCATACCTGTTTTACCAAAGTACTAATTTTGCACCTATTTTTCAACTTTGATGGAAAAAAAAAATCGAACTTACACCGACTTCTGGGTTTGGCAATTTTTTTATCACATTCAAAAGAGATTGGCTGCCCCAACCTGCCCCTAACAAATTCCAAGACAAAGGATACTTTCAACTGAGTAAAAAACGCGGGGCTTCGAGCCAATCCTAACATATGGAGCCCTAGTATGGTGGCCAGCCCTAACTAGGGCCTATAACATCACAAAATTAACTAGGATACATCGAGCAGCGTGTGCTGGTGTGACGGGGGCAATGCGATCATGCCCCGCAGCAGCACTAAATGCTATCCTGGACATAATGCCGATAGAACTGTTCGGAAAGGACATGGCCCCGCAGTAAGACTGAAAGCAAGTAACTGCTGGAGAGAATACGGCGCAGGCCTCGGCAAGATACTGGAAGGAATCAAGACAGATACAAACGAACAAATGGACTACATAACTACGGAGATAAACTTCGGAAATGGCTAGACGACCACATTCCCAACGAGGGAAGACTGGAGAAGAGAGAGAGTAACCGGAGCACAGGAGGTATCCCTCTACACCGATGGCTCCAGAATGAGCTGCGGCGTGGGGGCTGGGATCTACGCTGAGCAATGGGGGATCGAGGAGTCATTCACTCTCTCAGACTCAGCGACGGTCTTTCAGGCTGAGGTACTCGCCTTAACGGAAGCAGGCAAGCTTTCGATACGGCGAGAAATTAGCGACACCAAAGTACGGTTTTACTCTGATAGCCAAGCGGCTATAAAATCCCTAGCGGCCGTGAAAACAAATTCACGGATGGTGGCAGAATGCAAGAAGGCCCTTAGTAGCCTTGCAGAAAGAAACGAGATACAAGTAACCTGGGTACCGGTACATTGCGGCATCCCAGGGAAAGAGAAATCGGACGAACTGGCCCGAGCAGGTTCGCAAGACATCAACGTACAGACACCGATCTCGTTAAACTCGGTCCAGACAAGGATCCATGACCATTTCAGCCAACAAGAAATGGTCAAGCAAGAGCGAACATAAGAGATCAAAGAAATGTTGGCCGACATACGACAAGAATCGAACCAGTGAGCTGCTATCCAACAGCAAGCGGGATATCAGAAGATTTACAGCTGTTACAACAGGTCATAGGGCGATCGGAACGCACGCAATGAAGATGGGACTGCCACACAACGCTAGCTGCAGAAGCTGCAAAGTAATTACGGAACAAGAGACGCCAGAGCACCTGCTCTGTTTCTGTCCGGCCCTGAATCGTGTCAGAATACGTCACTTTGGTGCCTACCACCTGAAGTCGCTAGAATGCATAGGAAAGTTAAAGGTCTCAGCAATCCTAGGCTTCCTCAGCGACTCAGGTTGGTACTAGAGCGCAACTACGACCACAACAGGACAACAGATGGAGTGGATCAAAAAGGAGCCCAGCTCTAATTGTTGGCTCCAGAAAGGGGCCTCACCACTAATACCTACATACCTACTTAGTACGCATTAGAGGCCTGCACGGGTGCACTCAAAAGTTTCGGTTATTTGAGTACAACATGTCTGAGTCGCGATTCGGCGTTCCGAAACGGTTTCAACTGAGTGAGTTGCGCCATTGGTGAGCGTGGTATTAAGTAAGCGAGTGAGTGAAATTTAAACCGAAGCGGAATGGATAGAATGATTGAATGCAGAGTAAATGTTTCGAGTACTCGGATAAAATTTTGGCATTCTCTTCATTCATGGCTTGCGAGCAGCAAATTTAGTGATAAGAATGCGGAGCACAATTACTTTTAATTAAATCTAACTATAACTTATAATTAAATCTAATTAAATATTTAAATAAATAAATTAATTAAATTAATAATTACAAATAAAATAAATAAATTACATACAAATATATAATAATTAATCCATGTTTTTATATTTTTCTATGTCTTGTATTGAAAAGCAAACAAAAACGAAAAAACAAACACGCAATAAATTTGTCGTCGCCAATGCCATGGTAGAATTATACAAGGTATGACACTCTCTTCTCATTGAAACACTAACACGAGCAAATATCCAATGTATCGGACCAGATATTTAGCTACCATTCCGCCTACTCCAATTCAATATTTTTACTATAATATATATATATTCTAGAAACCCGGACAAACTCCGTTTCGCCACCAGATGGCTTCGTTTTATGTAGCATTTTATTTCATTTCACAACTGTAATGAATTCATTTCGATTACAAAAATTAAGTGTTATTGACTTGAACTTCTCTAAATAAATAAAAGTGAATTCAAAGTAAATACTGAATCGAAGCGTTATAAGTGTCCGCAAATTATCCCTTGCATTGAAGTGCTCTTTGGTATACCACATTTTTTGTTTTTTTTTTTTTGCTTTGACGTTAACACAACGCAATATTATAATAACTGTGCCAACTTTGAGTTCCAACTAATGTGTTGGAAATTCTAGTAACTCCAGAGAGTTCAAAAACCCCGAAGGCTAATTTACTACATCATCGGGATTTGTTATAGAATCAACGGATTTGTGTCACCAAATCTCCAGCAATTTTTGATTAAATGGGGAAATTCAGTTCGTGTACATCATTATTCTTTGCGGCATGAGTTGCTCGTTGACTTCACCATTCCTAATTCTGATAATTATCATTAACGTTTGGGAAAACATTTTTAATTAGATCTAATTGAAAGTCTACAAATCGGCAAAAGTAATTAATCCAGATGTCGCATCTGGGATTATCTGGGACTTTTTCATGTTTTTACGTTATACCACGTGATGCCTTCAGGCAAGCATTAAATTCATCAGGCGCCTGCCACAATAATATCATGCAGCCAAAGATGTTATTTCGCCGAAGACCCCCTGTGAAGTTAAGGGCTTCAAGTGATGGTTTTGAACATATTAACCGCAGAATTATTAGCGTGAAAAAATGCTTGCAACTCTTCAATTGTTCATATTTTTAACTGTTGTGTTTTCTGTATATTGCACATTCAGCTAATCCCCCAACTAAGAAATGAAATATATTTGCAGAAATTAATGCGGTTCATCTCGATAGCATAGCCGAACAACAGCGCATGCGTCGGAGAACGGCACGAGCCAAGTCGTCTTTCTATTGGCTAGATGCGGGCGAAAAGCCGAGGCCAGAGAGACGACACATGCGCAGAAGGGCCGAGAGCGAGAGAATGGTGCTGTCGGCACGATCGCCTGCGGGAGCGAAAGGGAGGCAAACAGACGCCCCTACGCTCTGCGACGCTGCCGACAAAACTCCCGGGAGAATCAGGCCACGGCCAAGCGGTGCGAAACAAAGCTTGGCAATAAGTCTTGAGCTGCCGAGCCGACCAAAAGTTCTAAGTGCGAAAATTATAAATTCCGCGATCCCGCCACCACGCGGTTGAAGCCCCACGTGTCCGCCACCGCGAGTCACTACCACCGATGCCCAGGTCCTCGACCGGATCGTCGGATCCTCTTCTTCAAAGGAGGAGCTGTGTGTGTTTGTAGGTGAGCGATGGCCGCGGGCCATATTTTACTAGGGGCAAAGGTGCCCGCCGGGGAAAGGTGCCCGCCAACTTAAGGCCCTTCTCTCCCCCCTCCTCGCCGTTTTTCCCTTGGGTCGCCGGCCATATATTTAAAATAGTTAAGATTAAATTGCGTTTTATTGCCGCCAAGTGAAGGCTTCCGCAGGAGTAGGGCCCATAAATAAATTTACAAAGTGGAGATCCTTCGTCTATAAATATCTCGCCTTTTTTCGGCTCCGGTTTATTTCCGCGTCCCCTTCCCTCTCGCCGTTGGGTCCCCGCCGCTCGGAAATGCCTCCAGGCGGGGCATAGGTGGACCGTCCGTCTTTCTCTCTCTCTCTCGTCTTTCCCGCTTAGCTCGGCCCCATTAAAAATAGCTAAGTCTTCGGCCCCTTTATGTCCTGGTTGTCTCAGAAATTAAAAAATTACTGTAGGACCTCTGGAGCTGCTGAGGTTTACTCCGGCCAGAGACACTTCTTTACATGGCGCCCGAGCAGGGAATGGCCAGGACTTTACTGAATGTGTTCCGTTATACTATCCGCCAACCTCAAATAATCCTCTTTGGTTTACTAAAGAGTTGAGTCATCTTAAAAATAAAAAATCTAGGCTGTATACTAAATATAAACATTCCGGTTCTAACTCTGCCCTATCCCTTTATTTATCGGCTCGGTCAAGATTTACCGTGTTGAACGCGCAGTGTTACAATAATTATTTGACTCGTTGTAGGGTCCAGATCTCTCAGGACCCAAAACAGTTTTATAATTTTGTTAACACTAAACGTAAGTCAATTACGCATCCTTCCTCGCTTTCGTTTGAAAATACAACCGTAAAAAATGATCGTGCTATTGCCGATCTGTTTGTGCAGTTTTTTCAAACCACTTACTCAACTTCCACTGACTCTAATCAGACTTATTCTTACATCATGCCCAAATCGAACTTAATTTTCAGTCCTACTTTAGAGAAAAAGCTCTATTCTTTTAGATCTTAAACGTGTTAAGCCCGTTTATTCGCCAGGTCCCGACGGTATACCTGGCTGCGTGCTTAGGTATTGTGCCGACGCCCTGTGCAATCCCCTTGTGAAACTGTTTACCTTGTCTTTAGAAACCTCCCACCTTCCCCTTATTTGGAAGGAATCATTTGTTATTCCTCTCCACAAAAAAGGTAGCAAATCGGATGCCAGCAACTATAGAGGAATCTCTAAGTTGTCGGCCATTCCAAACCTTTTCGAGAAAATCATAACGCCTCATTTGCAGCACCTGTGCAGATCGATTATTTCTCCATGTCAGCATGGATTTTTAAAGCAAAGATCAACGACAACCAATCTTTTGGAGCTCACTTCCTTCATAGTTAAGGGCTTCCATAAAAACTTTCAGACAGACGTAATCTATACTGATTTCAGTAAAGCATTTGATTCTGTTAAACACTCTCTCCTTGTTCGGAAACTCGATCTAAGTACTTATGTACGCGGACGACGTCAAACTTTGCTTGCAATATAAGGACGCTTCCTGCCAATCTGATTTACAGACAGATCTTAATAATTTTCAAACATGGTGCCGCATAAACTTATTAAACCTAAACGGCTCTAAATGCAAGCTAATGACATTCTCCCGTGTCGCTCCGAAGCTTGCGACTTTGTGACGCGCTGACGCGCACAAATATTGTTTATTATATCTAGAGTTAATAATATAAAGTATAGAAAGAATTAGAGGAATAGGAATTGGAATGGATAAAAAGTTGAATTTAAATAAGTTGCGCGCGCGCGCCCACCCCGGCAAATAGCAACACTGGATCAAGGGAGCTGGTCACACCAGGATCAGGCAGATCTTCGATCGGG
>VNJV01010342.1:0-10163 GCA_008042635.1 Drosophila nikananu
GTCCGGCAGGACCCCTCTCGCCCACTTTATGAGACCCGCTTGTTCCGGGTCTGCCTCCATGGCTGGGTTTGCTCTGGCGATTATGAATGCCGCTCTTCTCCGCTCGTGATAGAGCGTCTTCTTCCACTCTTGCTGGGCCGAGCTTCCTGGAGAGGGGTTGCCTCTGGAGCCGCCTGCAGTCACGTCGAGGGACTTGCCCCCGATCACGCTGCTCGGCGGGCCCATCGGTTCGCCCTTACCAGTAGCACTGGTCCCCGGATGAAGGCGCTCTGAAGAGCTCTCCTCCTCCTTCTTTTCCACTCGACCGCTAAGCGTCTTCGAGTTAATGTTAGAGGGGGGTACACCCCCTGCCGACTTTGAGGTCTGACGGCCACCTACGGTTTTGTTTTTGTTATTTAGAGAGTTCATATTTGGTCCCACGAGTATGCTAGGTAGGGGATGGTCTGCCATGGTAGAGCCCGCATACCGTGGTAAGCCTAGTTAAAACTGATGGGTCGGCCGGTCCACCAGAGTCCGCATACTAATGTCCAAGCACCCCCCGGACACGCATCCCTCGGCATATGCTGTTCTACCTTGGATTGGGGTAATTTTTTGGGCAGGAGTTTTCTTCTCTCCGCCCGACTACCATTCGTCAGCATCCTCAGCAGAGACATAACCTACTGAGACCTGCTTCCAGCCGCCCTCACGAAGAGAGTATAGTCGCACTTCCAATGGAGCGAACAGTTACGGCAGATGATTTCTCACCCGTTAGTCCCCCTGTCCCCCCGCCGGCTGACGGCCAGAATGGAGACATAGTAGTTAAAGTATATGTTGATAAAGCCATTCACGAGTTGACAGTATCTCTATCATTATTGAATATCAAATGTCAAGAAGAAATCGGTCAAAGCTTTGATGGGCTAGAGGCTTTTGATGTTGATACATCGGGAAATTTTAATATTCAGCGTATGAAAAATGAAGGTAATCAAAATGAGTTTGGTGATAAAGCTATCAAAGACTATGTTGATCAATCTATAGAGAGATTAAGGGATTCAATTATATCAAATCGAAATGAATTAATTGTCTCTGTTTAGTTGTGTCCCCTTGTATATTTATCAAGAGCTCATTGTAAGAGGGGTTCCCCGACAAGAGTAAATAAACACGGCCGAATAAATTTCAATATTTATAATTATTCCGTGATATACTTTAAGTTAAGATTATGTACTGGCGTGTGTGTGAATATATGCAAAGAATAGATGGTTAGACCGAAGGCGGGCGTTCGGCGTCGTGCGCAAATTCAGACTGACTTGCACTCGCCTCTCCTCCGTTCTTAATCTCCCTGCAGTATGCACTGCCCAGAACGAGTGAGCGATCAGCTGATCGCCGCTCTCCCGCACTTTGAGACAAGCAGCAAACTGAACATGCCGCCCGCCAATGCTAGACGTAGCATGAAAAATCTCGCTTGTCCGGTCCATCCTGGTAGGTGGGGTAGAATCTAGCTTGGAGAAATGATGCAAGAAGTGTGCGCAAGAAATAATTTTTTATGATTGAGGTGTGTAAGTGAGAGCGCTTAAGAACGGATTGGAAGCGGACACAGTTTCGACACTGACCGTTTTAATTGACCCTGTTTGGTTTTAAGCGCTAGTACTCGGACTAACGCGTCCGTCCCTGGGTGCAACTCGACGACCCGCCCCAGCATCCATTGTGACGGCGGACATCGGTTATCCTTGATGATGACAAGGTCGTTGAGATGCAAACCTTCAGCCTCCTGGCACCACTTGGGTCTCTGCTGTAGATGAGCTAGCCAGTCTCGACTCCATGCCTTCCAAAAATGCCGTATCATGGTTTGCTGAAGGAGGAACTGCTCCTCGAAGGACTTGGATTGTGGTCGATATTCCGGAGGCGCCTGCAGAGAGTCCCCAATCAAAAAATGAGCCGGCGTGAGCACCTCGAGATCGTCTGCATCAGCTATGAGAGGGCACAGCGGCCGCGAGTTGAGGCAGGCTTCTATACTCACGAGCACCGTTGTCAACTCCTCATAGGTGAGACGCCGATATGCAATGACCCTCTTAAGGTGATGTTTCACAGATTTCACATTGGCCTCCCATAGACCGCCAAAATTGGGCGACTGAGGGGGATTGAAGTGCCATACGGTCCGTTGTGAAGCCAGCTTGGGAGCTATGAGCTTCTCGTAATCATCCTTGAGTCTGCCGTAGAACGCCTTCATTAAATTGTCCGCGCCCACAAAGTTGGTTCCGTTGTCACTGTAGAGATGCTGAACCATCCCTCGCCGACCGGTAAATCTGTCCAGAGCTAGCAGGAAATGCTCCGTGGTGAGGCCAGTTACCGCTTCTAAGTGCACTGTCTTTGTTGCAAGACAAATGAAAACGCCAATGTATCCCTTGGAAAAGCTGGTCCCTCGTGCTGCCTTCAGATCTATAGCGCCTGTGTAGTCAACCCCTGTCGCCAAGAACGGTCTGCTAGGGGGGTTCACCCGATGAAGCGGCAATCTCCCATGAGCTGTGTCGAAGTGATTGGCCGGATCCGAAAACATTTCACACACTTTCGTACAACTGTTTGAACGGCTCGCCTCCCTGTAGTTATCCAGAACCGCTGGCGAGTGTGCGCCAAAGTCAGCTGCGCACCTCCGTGCAGAGTTAAGACGTGCGAGTACCGTATTACTAGCGCAAAATGATGAGAACTTGGGAGGATCATGGGATGACGACGCTCGTGCAACAAACCTGAATGGCGCAGTCGCCCCCTTACTCGCAAGATGCCTTCTACCAGTATCGGTGAAAGGCTCAAGAGCTTACTTCTGGGAGGCAGCCTTTTATTATTCCTTACAGCGGTCAGCTCGGACGCGAAAGACTCGTTTTGAACGATGCGTACGATAGCGAATAGAGAATAGTCCATCTCCTGAATGCTTAGAGGACCACTGCACCTTTCTCTTTTCCCGATAGTATTGGTCTTGAATCGAAATATATATGCTATGACTCGTACCACCTGGCTAAAACTAGAAAATCGCTCCAGAAGCGTTGACATCGGGACTGCGTGGTGAACGCGAACTTTGTCCGCCATTGCCTTTAGAGCGGTATCATTAATGTCGACCTGTCCAATCTCTGTCGAAGGCCAGTCATTTTGACTGCGTGTAAGCCACTCCGGGCCTCGCCACCACAAGTCGAAGTCCTTCAGCTCAATCGGAGGCATCCCTCTTGTCGCACAGTCCGCTGGATTCTCGCTAGTCCCGACATGCCTCCACTGAGATGGTGAGGAGTGATCCAGAATGAAGGCGACCCTGTTTGCGATGAAAGTCTTCCATCTGTTGACGTCTCCGTGCAGCCAATGCAGCAGAATTGTAGCATCCGTCCAATAAAAAGTTTGTATGGGAAGGTCCTTTAGCCACTTAGCCGTGGTCAGCCATTTGACCAATTTGACCGCCAGTACTGCACCACTCAGCTCCGTTCGAGGTATGGTTAAAGGTTTAGTAGGCGTAACCTTTGATTTTGCGGTCAACAGCGAGGTGATGCACGTTCCGCCCTCATGCTCGAGCAATAGATAGGTCGTAGCTGCATAGGATGTGGAGGACCCGTCACAGAACGCGTGAAGCTGAGCTGACACTATGGGTCCCGGAGAATAATGAATCCACCGCTGTATACTTATATCGTCGATCCTTAGCTGTCCCGAAATGCTTGCCACCGTTCCGCAAGAGCATTAGGAACCTCGTCGTCTCAATCCAGGGCCGTCAGAGTGCCGTCGACATGCGTTTTCTTGGCCATGGTTACCTCCTTCAAAATTAGCTTTCCCGAGATGATGACTGGCGCGATGAGACCCAACGGGTCGAACAGCCTCGCTATGCTCGACAGGATCGTTCTTTTGGTGAAATTAGCTGGCATCTCAAAATTGACCTGAAATTTGAAGCAGTCCCTATTTGGGAGCCAATACATTCCTAGCGCCTTGATAGGATCCGCAGTGTCCCAGTTTAAAGGTGTCCGACTGCACTGATGCTCTATCGGAATCGAGCGGACAATACTCGCTTCGTTGCTGGACCATTTTCGCAACTCCATGCAAGCGGATTTTATTGCACCCTCTACCTGTGCTCCTTTATCCTTCGTCTCTTCCATCGAATGCCCTCCGGACAGAATGTCGTCAACATATATGTCGCCCATCAACACTTCTTCCGCCTTAGGAAATGAACGCCGCTCATCCTTCGCTAACTGTTGAATGACCCTGATGGCCGTGAAGGGTGCAAAAGCCGTTCCGAAGGTTAGTGTTGACAAAGCACAGACATTGACCGATCCATCCGCCGCCCGCCATAAAATCCGCTGATATTGGGCGTCTTCCGGGTGCACATCGATGCATCGATACATTTTCTGAATATCCGCCGTGAAAACGAAACGATATTTCCGCCAATTAAGTATGGCTGCCGACATGTCGTTCTGCAGGGTCGGTCCCGCGGAAAGAATGTCGTTTAAAGACCGTCCGTTGCTAGTCCTTGAGGAGGCATCGAAGACGATTCGCTGTTTGGTCGATTGAGGATCCTTTTTGAAGACAGCGTGATGCGGGGGCAAACAGGAAGCCACGTGCCTGTTCGTGGAAGTATCCCTTACCGAACTGCTCTCACTGCCCACCGCCGGCGCGATTTGCTCGAGCGCGAAGTATTCTTCGATCTCCTCCACATATTTGCTCCACCGTTCTGGGCTGCTAGACAGACGATTAAGTGCCATTTGATGAGATATTCCTAGGACCATGGCTGGGTCTCGATAGGATTTAAAGGGCAACCGCACAACGTAGCGGCCATCCGATCGGCGCACGAGGGTCTTCTGGAAAAAGGACTCGCACCAGAGTTCCTCGTCTGTTGCTGTGGGGCGATCTGGAACCGATTCCACCTCACAGAAGCGCTTCAGCAATGCCTCAGTGTCCAACAGCACTCGATGACAGCGCAACTCGGTTGATTCCCTCACTCCTTCAGCCCGTCCAGAGAGGATCCGTCCGAAGTGTGTATTCTGAGCTATGGGCTCGGCTGGCAAACTGATCCTGGTGTCGGGCAACATAATTTGCGCTAACATGTCCACTCCCAAAATGAGATCGACTCGCTTCTACCGCGCGTAATGGGGATCCGCCAATGAGAGCCCTCGAATATGATTCAAATGTTGTGGCGCGAAGCCACAAGGCCGGTTCGACTGCGGCTGTGCACGACTCGACGATGGATTATGAGCCAATACTGGGAAATGCAGCAGCGTGTGATGGCGCTGCCCACAAACTTGGCAGCTCTTATTGCTGGTGCATCGTGACAGCGCATGCGATTAACTCAAGCAATTTCGATCGCATCCATTATGACCAGCCGATCATTCAAAAATGATTCTAAATCCTTATTAGTAGGAACGGTGGCACCGCTTCCTTGATGGTGTTCCCAGGCGTTGTGAGTCCCCTTGGGCAACCTCGATGCTATGTAATGCGCCAACCAGTACAGCGATTCCCCGTCCAAGGCTTGAACGCGGCGGAATGCAGACAGGCAAACATTGACCGTGCTTAACATCGATCGTATTGATTCCGTATTTTCCTTTAACAGCCTGGGCAACGCGTATATAGCGTTCATGTATAGCGCTCCTCGAAATCCGACTGGAAATTCTTCGCGGCATAGTTCGATCCAGCGAACCCTTCTAGATTAACGATCACGGCATCCGTGTCGCGAAACGCGTGCCGCAGCTCTTCCACTTGCTCTAGACGTTTCTTTAAATAAATCCTCGTTTTCCTTGACTGCGAATCCTTCTTAAAATTCTGCAACCTCGATTTGAGGGCCTGGTACTGATTTGCCTGCAAATTTACTAGTTGCTCCAAAGTCGGAGCCTCTGAATCTGATTTCATGATGGCGAGTGTAAAAAAAGCAACCAAACTTAGCGCAACTCACCAACCCAGAACAATCATGTGATGAGAAAAATTCGTTAAAATTCTTGTCTCGCACACGCCTTGGTCACTTACTCCGTTTTTCCACCAGATTCCACTCACCAGAACCGCCCAAAGCAACAGAAGAAGGCGTCGCAAAGTCCAGCGAAATGCAGCTGCGGCGCCTATGTATCGGCGTTCTCCTTTTCGGTCTTTCGCTAAGCCGAGAATAGGTGAAGAAGAAGAGCCGCGAAATTCCAAACAACCGTTGCTGCGTTTATATATAGCAGTTTTAATTTCAGGCAATTTGCCGAGCCGAATTGCAACTTAACGCGGCCGCGATATAACCCAATATATTTTCACACAAAACCTTTCGAATTTAAATTTTACACTTGCAGGTCCCCCTCATGGGCCACCATGTTTAGTTGTGTCCCCTTGTATATTTATCAAGAGGTCATTGTAAGAGGGGTTCCCCGGCAAAAGTAAATAAACACGGCCGAATAAATTTCAATAGTTATAATTATTCCGTGATATACTTTAAGCTAAGATTATGTACAGGCGTGTGTGTGAAGACATGCAAAGAATAGATGGTTAGACCGACGGCGGGCGTTCGGCGTCGTGCGCAAATTCAGACTGACTTGCTCTCGTCTCTTCTCCGTTCTCCTTCTCCCTGCAGTATGCACTGCCCAGAACGAGCGAGCGATCAGCTGATCGCCGCTCTCCCGCACTTTGGGACAAGCAGTAATCTGAACAGTCTCTTTACCTGAAATTAAAACAACTGATATTGAAGATCGATTGGACAGACTTGCGATTGTTATCTCAAGCATTATTGAAAAAATTAGTTTTTCTAAATAGTTTATTAGTTTGAACAATATTAAATTAAATTAATATTAATTTACTGCTTAACTATGAGTAGACGGGGTATAATTAATAAATTACACGCTCCATCACGTAAACATTTTTTAAGTCGTAGGGTCATTATGAAGGGGATTGATCATTTATTTCAAGTTGACTTAGTTGAAATGGTTGAAATAGTTGAAATATTTATCCTCAAATAATGGATATGGCTACCTGCTAACTGTAATCGATACATTTTCCAAATTTGCTTGGGGTGAAGCAATTAAAACAAAAAGTGCAAAGGATGTTACTGAGGCAATGGAAAAAGTATTTAAGAATGATGGTAGAGTCCCCATGAATCTTCAAACAGATGAAGGAAAAGACTTCTTTAACACTCGATTTAAAGCATTAATGCAGCCATATAAAATTCATCATTATTCAACGTTTAGTACACTAAAGGCTTCAATTGTTGAACGATTTAATAGGACATGAAAAGAACTCATGTGGAGAGAATTCAGTTTTAATGGAACATACAAGTGGATTGATATGTACAAACATCGTAATTCCGTTTATAACAAAACACAGAACAATTAAAATGGCCCCTATTAGTGTGAATATTTCGAATGAGAAACATATTTTGGATACTGTATTGGGCCGCCAAGGGCGATGGCAAAGTTCAGTCACCCAAGGCTAAGGCACCGGCAGCCTAGACCCCGACGTCGGTGGCGGCATCTAGACCGCCGAAAGGATTGAGAGGTAACAACTCTCGACGAGGCAAGCGCGGCAGCCTCGTCCAACGCTCGAAGGACGAGCCGTGAGAACCACGAGGGTTCTCCAGGCGAACCTGCACCAAGCCAAAGGGGCGTCGGCCACCCTGTGCAGGACTTTCGCCAAAAAGAAGATCGACCTGGCCCTAATCCAAGAGCCATGGTTGATCAGTGGCCAAATCCGAGGATCTCAAGTAAGTTGTTATATGATCGCAGTGGAGGTGCTCCACGCGCAGCGATCCTTCTGGATGGAAGCGTTAAGCATTTCCCGCTAACCAACTTTATCCGCAGGGATCTCATTGCAACAGCCATAGAGGTGGCTACAGCGGAAGGCGTCCGAGAGGTGGTGGTGGCGGCCGCCTACTTTCCCGGAGACACTGTCGAAGCTCCGCCGATGGAGGTCCAGCAGCTCGTCAGCTTCTGCCGCACAGCCGGGAAACATGTGGGTATCGGCTGAGACGCTAATGCGCATCACACCATATGGGGTAGCAGTGATGTCAACAAGCGGGGTGAGTGCCTTCTTGAATATATATTGAATAGTCAATTAGATGTAATCAATAGAGAGTGCAAACCCACTAACTGTTGGCTAACAATTTCTTATCCGATTGCAAAACGAACTGGAGGGTTACCGATGAGGCCACGCTATCAGACCACCAGCACATCCGGTTTGATCTGCCTGGCCAAAAGGAACTCAATACTTCGCTATACAATCGGAAGAAAACCAACTGGAACTTGTTCACAGCCTCTGTGGCTATGAAAGCTGACCAACTCACCAACTTTGCGTCTGTTAGTGACATAGAGATGGCGGCTGACCAGCTTCATGATGTGCTATTCACTATTCACATTATCTCCCCACTTGTCAGTCTGCTTAGAGCCAGTTTTGCATGGGGACACATACCACAATCTTGGAGGAGAGTCAACGTGGTATTTATTCCTAAACAAGGCAACCGAGCTATTGACCAACCCTAGTCATACAGACCGATAAGTCTTTCGTCTTTCTTTCTCAAGACTGCGGAGCGGCTTGTGGACCTGCATGTAAGGTGCACTATCCAGACCACCAAGCCGCTACACAAAACCCAATTTGCCGGATCGACCGAGGTCGCTCTTCACCACTTAGTCAGCAGGATCAAGAAATCCTTCAAATCTAAGGAAATTGCTCTGTGCTCCTTCCTGGACGTGGAAGGTGCTTTCGACAACACTGGCTATCAGTCAATCTCCAGAGCTTTATCTCATAGGAACATTGATGCAGCTACAGTAGCCTGGATAGAACCCATGCTACGACAACGTGAAATATCTTCCACGTTAGACGAGACAACGGTCCGTATTAACGCGGCTAGAGGCTATCCACAAGGCGGAGTGTTGTCTCCTTTATTATGGTCACTTGTAGTAGACGAACTCCTGGAAAACTTACACAACCAGGGAATCGATGCCATTGGGTATGCCGACGACCTGGCTATTGTAGTCACAGGGAAGTTCGGAAACACCGTCACCGAATTGATGCAAAGGGCACTCAATCTGGTTCTCGACTGGTGCACAAACGTGGGTCTCAACATCAATCCGCACAAGCCGGTTGTTGGCCTCCTTGTCATTGGGGGGACCCCCGTAGAGCTCTCCATTGAGGTCAAATATCTGGGAGTTGTTCTAGATAAGCGGCTTAACTGGAACTCTTATCTCAACAAGACGATTACCAAAGCCTCAAATGCTTTATGGGCGAGTCGTAGACTATATGGTAAAACGTGGGGTTTAGACTCCAAATCCATCCTGTGGTTTTACTGTGGCATGATGGTTAGGCCTATTTTGACCTATGCTGCTCTTGTGTGGTGGCCCAAGGTACAGCAGGTCTCGGCCAGTCAGAAGTGTAGCAAGTTGCAGGGGCTAGTGTCCCCCCTGGGGGGTCTCAAATACTGACCCCTCAAAGCCCAGTCAATTTACCTGCTCAGGGTATCATGCCCGGACTACCGGCCGTTATTGGCAATGCAGATCCGCAGTCTGCATCGCCGAAAGCCCTGATAGCTATACCACCTACGAAACACATATTTGTTTCGCGGCTCTCCCCTGCTCAGACATCTGAGGATGTCATCGCCAATATCCAAGGCAAAACTAGTGCCGAAAAAAAAAAATAAATAAATAAAAATAAAGGTGGAAAAATTTAAATTTTCTTATGCCAGGGATATTTCATCATTCAAAATAAATGTCCCTAATGAGCTCTTTGAAACAATATGCTCTACCAATTTCTGGCCCGAATATGTTGTCGTCAAGGAGTTCGAAGCTAAGAAAAAGAAACGGCGGCCTGTAGGAAAAAGTCTTCCCAGGCCCGACCAAACCACTGTGCTCTCTACGACATCCGCTCCAAAAAACTAAAAAACTAATTACTTCCCTATCTATCTCCTATCAGAATGCAAGAGGCTTACGTAGAAAGCTTCCTAAACTGTATTCTGATAGTCTCTCTTCTGCATCCCAGGTTATTGTGTTCACGGAAACCTGGTTAAAGCCGGAGATTCTGAGCTCCGAAGTTTTTCCAGCTGTGTTCACGATATATCGGCTGGATCGGCCTATCAGGCGTGGAGGTGGTGTCCTCATAGCGGTTGACTCCAGTCTCGCGTCGGAATTAATATCTTTCGAGGAGTTCAACGATGTTGAATTCCTTTGTGTGAAGCTATCAGTCAATGGTAGCTCAATTTTCATTACCTGTTCTTACAT
>VNJV01010343.1:0-19849 GCA_008042635.1 Drosophila nikananu
TCCAATTTTAATTAATGATCCCCGATCTCCATTAATCTTGTCATAATTCTGGATGGTTTATCTTAGTTTTTAATGTGTTAATAAAATAAGTAAGCAGTTAGCATTTCTATCTTTGTAGATTTGAATCGTTTTTTCTTCAAGAGAAGTTAAGTTTCTCTTAAACATACTTTGAAGTCGTATCTCTCTCTGTGTATTTGTGTAGACTTTATAGAGAGATCGTTCCCCCTCAGAACCGAAACCCCCTTGTCATGTGCTCTCTCGCCTAATCCCCTTCACATGTGATGCGTTTTTTCGCAGCCTCTGTCGGCGTCTCTGCTGTCTACGTGCCTGACGACGCGTTGCGCTAAAAACCGAAAGCTAAAAAAAAACGGAACAGAACGGAATGGAATGAAACTGTATGGTGGAGAACCACAAAGTTTACAAAGATCTTTGGAGCAAGGCCACCACCATGTAAACAAGGCAGTATTGCTTCCCAAATGGAAATTTACAATGATGCAAAGGTTTCCACCAGTCAATTATCGAATGTCTTCTTTTTGGCTACCTCACAGTTCCTCTCATTATTCGCATTCCACTTCTCGGTTCTGGCTGCGACGACGACCTTGGCCCAGTTCCTTTTGGCTGCCAAAATGTTCCCCATGTGAACTTGAAAGTTGTTTGTCCCTGGAACAGAACGAACTGGGAATGGAGGCGTGAGAAGGGGAAGCGGTTTGGGAATGGCAAGGAATGGAATGGGAAGGATAAGGACCGACCCTGAACTGGTTCAGGTGAACGCCTTTCAATGGCAACGACGACAGTTCATCATCATCGTCATCGGTTCGGTCGTGCGTTGGGTATAAAAACAAACAACATTAATACGTAGAAAACATATAGTATAATATATGGGACAAAGCACAAACAGAGGTATGTGAGTGCTTCCGTTTTGGCGACTAAAAGATACCCAAGGGCTGGAGGTGTATGTCTTATACAAGGTACACTAACCTCTGAGAATTCGAGGTACAAATGTGTATAAGGGATATAGGATATATCGGAACAAAGCCAAAAAGGAACCTAATTTAATTTAAAGTATTTGCTTTGCAAATAACTATAAAGAGGCTAAAAATAATTTAATTTAGATGTTTTAAACATAATAATAAATACGAATTCTTATCGATATTTCAACAACATGAAACTCCACGATATTTTTAAGTGATGATAATATTTCGTAAAATGTGTGTTACTAAGAGAACTCGATATCGGAGAGGCTAAGCAAATTTAACGTCGTTATTTTTATAACTATTCTATTTGAATTTATCTGTGTGTTGCCAAGAGAGCCATGATATTAAATAGATACTGCTCTTCACTCGCTCTTAGGCCAACTTTTCACACCCTCCTTAACTCTGGCTCTTGCGAACAGGTGTCTGTCATGACAAACACACAACATTCCCTTGGAATACCGCGTATAAATATATTTATATATATAGGTATATATGGCACAAACAGAAATAAATCTTAGAATAGGCAGCGACCGCTGATAGACCCGTTTTTTTTAGTATGCCGACGTAGATTCCGATTCCAATTCCAATTCCGAATGGCGATATATGTATATGTGTTGACGAGGTCGCTGGGGCGTCTGATTGGGGCCACGTGAAGTCAACGTGAACAGAAGGAATAATAATAAAATTGCGTTATTCATAATACGTTGGGAATGGCGGGGACTGGGACCTACATCTCCCCCGGGCAGTCTCCGTCCATTTATAGGATCAACCCTACAACTCGGGGGTTCGGTTCGCGATAAGCACGGGACGCTGATAAGCCGCACGATTCCCAGCTGGCCACCGCATGGTCGGTCAGTCATCAGTCGCAGTCTATCAGTCACAACATGAGCGAGAGGCGTGGCCCCTATCAGTCCGCGTTCGCTTATCGATTTCCCAGGGCAGAGTAGAGCAGAGCAGTGCAGGGGTGGCCAGGCGGCGTCAATGGGGGGTTTATCAATATACGAGGGGCTGGACTGGAAATGCAGGTGCTACGGTTCCGCTTGTCATCTCTTCATGCCGGCGGCTGGGCTGATCTTGGTCTAGATTTCTGAATGCTGAATGAGTGGTGGGGTTATCTCGGGGTGGGGGCTTCCATTCAGCTTAATTACAATTTCCGGTGGTGACGAACGCTGTAAAACGATGTTTTGTAAATTGCAGTGTACCTATGTCAACCCTTATAAATTAAATGTAAAGTAATTGTCTGCTATTTTGTATTAGGTAACTAATTTCTCTTAGTGAAAGCCGCACTGTCTTACGATTAATGTAATCTAAATGATTCAAATATCTTATCTTTCGCGTGCCAGAAACGTTCCACTTCAATTATAAAATATCATATAAATATATAAATTACTTATCAGAGAACCTAAATAAAACCAAATAAATATAAACAGGGAACAAATCTTTTGCCTTTGGGAAGCCTAAAGGTACAGTCTACTGCATTAATCATTTGGTAAGATAGAAAGAAGCTAATAAACTAACTCTTGAGCAATTACAACTCGCGTTAGTTACACTTCATAGCTTTTACGCAGTTTATTTAACAAAATGTACCTTAGCTACTCTTGTAATTATGTTTAATTCTATTCAGTATTACCTTTCTAAAACAAAATATGTGCTCAGCTTAGCTTTTCTTATAAACCTTAGGCCATATGCAATTTGCATTTGAAATAATACCTAAGGTAAATTTATTAAATAAGTAAGTATAGCATTGTACCTAAGTAACATTTATTAATTAAGAAATAAAGACATTGCTTTTTGCAACGTCCCACACATATAGTACGCTGAAATATTCTAGATTACGATCTGATAACTTAACTTGTTATGCAATATCACAAACTGTACCAAAATCTTCTAGTTCCCCCACTTATGTCCGTTGATCTGTGGGTATTATGTAATATTTTATAGGAAAGTGCCCTCCCAGAAGACGCGTTCATCCGCTTATATGTCTTATATCTCACTTCTCGCACCACACTTCCGATTTTGTTTATCGAACTCATTGTCATTCGGCGTCAACGTGACCATCGCAACGGCAATTCAAAATCGGGGCGTGTATCGAGTGCGAATCGGTTGGGAATCGGTCCCTTGGTAGCTTCGAGTGTTTATCTAAGCGAAGCCCGCGAAATGACGTAGCCAGACCTTGTTTATGGGGCGTTGGTTCTCGTCCACACTTTATTTTGTTGTTTGCGCGATTTGTTTTGAAGGGGAGTGTACCGGCAAAAAAAAATCGAACGAAAATGTAGTCGTGATTTATTATTTTAAAAATAAAATTTTTGACTTTGACCAGTATTTGTTAAAATTAAATAAAATAAAAAGATCATTTCTACTTTTGATATAATGTTAAATTTCCAATTTTTTGTCTGATGGTTTGATAATTTGATAAGAATATTTTTGTTTCGTTTTTTCCCGCCATTTTTCCCCAAGAAGGATAAATTTTACCCATTTTAATTCCCATATTTTCTTCAGTGTAGATGAGGGGGCCAATAAAGGCTAGCAGGGGCATTGATAGGCGACAGAACCCGCGATTAATGGATCGCCCTTGACGGGGTCCGTAAACCCTTTCGCAGAACGTACTATATACTATATATAGCGAGGGAGGCTCGCTGCTGGTGACAAACAATGGAAATTGCCCAAGTACACCTCGCACTTTCTTTCTCGATTTTCTTGTACTTTTTTTCTGCAATTTATTACTGCGAAGTACATTGTATTTTCTGTGTATATTTTGTTGCCTTTATTATTGACATTGTTGCGTTTTTTATTTTGTCTCTTCTTTTTTTGTGTTTGGTTAAGTGGGCGCGTTTGTTGTTGTTGATTTTTTAGATGGAGCGGAGGCGTCTGGCTGCTTATCTCCGGCGGTTACAAGCAGCCACGCACTGATTGAATGACTGCCATATATACATACGATACACCCAGAATCAGTCTACTATATATTACAGCAGTCTCTCAGGGAACTCTCCCTTTCCGCCGCACTCAAGTTGAGGCTGAAAGTGCAATCGCGGAAATAATATGGCAATTGTGAAATTCAAAATGATGGCGTGACTTTGGAATCTTATAAGAAAATTCAAATAAAAACGTATTTTCTTGTATTATTTTTTATTTTTCTTAATTTCAATTTCTGCTTAATTTCATAGATTAATTAATTGAGAAAACATGGGTTAAAATAATACATGTTGATTTTAATAATGACATAAATTTGATAAATTTGTTCCTTTTCTAGATTCCCTATCAATTCTGTATCAAAACAATTTCAAAATATGCCCACAATTTCCCAGACACTGGTATATTTTCTTTGGCTGGAAAATGATTTAGCAATTTCCCCCTTGCTCATCTGCCCCATTGTCCCCCGTTGGACATGAACGAGAGGCGTGCACAATGATTTCGAGTATTTAGCACATTTTCTGCTGCTTTTTCTTCTTCGCCCGATTGTTAATGGCTAATCGAAGCACGAGCGAGAAAAAAGCATCGAGGCTTGTGCCCACATTTTATTTTGTATTTATTTTTAGCAAAAGGCGACGCGTTTCAAATAATTATAATCAAAAGCTGGGCCATCCGAGGAGATATAGATGCGGGGGGAAATAAAAGAGAAGCAGGACCCAAGAGGTAGTTAGCACATTTCTGCAAATTGCGAGATCGAATGATCGCTGCCAAAAGCCAACCCTCGAATCGGGGCTTGACTTGTTATACTTTATTCGCATTTCATTTTCGTATTTTTTTATTTTTATTTTCTGCCCCGGAGGCTTTTGCACTTTGGCAAGGACAACGACGGAAGTGAACATCAAAACATGAGCAGCTACAAATTGCATTTAAGGTCAACGAGCAAACTCACAAAGCGTTGAACCTCGCCAAGTCGCGAGAGAATAAAAAATAAAATTGAAAACACTGCACTCGCCGAATGAGAAAACAATATACGCGAAAAGTATCAATGCAGGCCGGTCGGATCAGCAGTAGAATAACAGACAAAAAATCAAATAAATATATATCTGTACATTGTTTTTTAAATTTTTTTAGCTTAAAAATCGTTTTAAAAGGGTTTTTTGATCATAAATTGGCATAAACTCAACGGATTTCAGTGTGGTTTGTTTTTTTCTTCTTAGTTTTTAATGGAGAACATTTCTGCATTAAAAACTCAATTTCTAATTTTTGGCCGATTTTTTTTCAAATTTTTTTAAAGGGGTACATTCTTGGATCACAAATCGCGAACTCCTTCAGTGGTTTTTTGATCGTAACTTGGCTTAAACTCAACGGATTTCAGTGTGGTTTGGTTTTTTCTTCTTAGTTTTTAATGGAGAACATTTCTGCATTAAAAACTCAATTTCTAATTTTTGTCCGTTTTTTTTTCAATTTTTTTTTAAAGGGTACTCTTGGATCAAAAATCGCCACTCCTTCAGTGGTTTTTTGATCGTAGCTTGGCTTAAACTCAACGGATTTCAGTGTGATTTGGTTTTTTCTTCTTAGTTTTTAATGGAGAACTTTTCTGCATTCAAAAAAAAAGAACCGCATTCCTTAAATATAACTTCCTTTCTTATTTGAATTAACCCTATTAGATCCAACATAAATTTAAATATAGCATAAACATTACTGTAGCTTGCATACCAAATCTTAGGCCTGAACCCTTGATAGATCTCGAGATATTCCTCAAAAACAAGAATATAACCAAACTGCAGCGCGCACTGCACACGATTATTGAGTCTTGGCAGAGTTTGAACTTTGGAATGATGTCACTTGAGTCACTCTCACTCTCTCAGTTTTCCCTCTTTGCGGTTCATAGCTATAGGTTCGCGCGGCTACGAATATCTCGATCGGTGCAAATACAAAATGAAAAAAATCATGCGTGAGGCGAATGATCGATGGTGCGGAGAGAAAGAGAAAGAAGGTGAAGGTGAAGGTGACCCGAAAGGTGACCCTGGCGGCGCAGAGTTCGACTTACCAGCGGGTACCACTTGGGGGTGAAGTACCGATTTTTTGTGGTACTCAAGCGTTATAATCGGCAAACTCCCATGGTATTTCATCATCTTCCTTTTTAATGTCTGGTCACGCAACGTCGGGCGAATATAGGGAGCTATAAATAGATGGAGAATTCGTACTCGAACCGAGATAAGGCCACCGAGTTATGCCCCAGAAAGTGGATCAGGGGAAAAACACAGTAAAGTGGGCGTTTTGCTCCCAGAGAGGTCAAAGGGGATAAATGAACTCTTATTCTTTGACAAATCTAATCAGCTTAGTTTTATGGCTTGTGTGAACCGGAAACCTCTACAAATTAACAGCATAATCTCAGTCTATGCCTAGCTTTTAAGCTATTAATAAATTACTTTTGAAATTTGTTTAAGACAAAGACAAATCAGTTTTTATAATATTTATAATCTTTTATTTAAATGAATTTTGTTTTTGTTGAAATGAATCATCAGCTAAGACAAGTTTTAAAGGAAATGTGACTAGATTTTTGTACAACTTGTTAAATCATTATTATTAGTACAATATTTATTGAAGCTCTGATAATGAAACTTCAAGAATGTTCTAGAACTTGGAATTTAGAGTATTTAATTTGCAAATTTAATTTAATATAATAGATGACTAAAAATATTAATATATACATACATATTGCAATTATATAACAATATATACAATTTTCTGCTTTTAATATAATATTTCGTTTCTACTTTTCAAGATTCGATATGTTGAACTTTGCGGTAGTTTCCATATTATATTGCAATAATTCTGCCAATATATGATATCAGATTTTTCCTTTCGATATATGTACATTGTACATACATTCCTTATTTTTAAATCAACTAAATGTGGTTTTTAACACAATTGTCTCGGCCCCAAGAAAACCCCCTCTAAATGCTCGTCGTAATTACCTTGGCTCTCTTTCTCCTACACCCAAATTACATGCCTCGATTATCGGCTGCCAGATGTACACTTTCGGGGTGTATTTTTACCCCAATCCCATCCCATGGCCACTTGAAATATATTCGGGGGGAGGCTAAAGTCGACATCACGTATACGCAGCATGGGACGAAGACGAACCTACCGCAATTAGCGGCGGCGTCAAGAGAGCGCCGAAAGTGAGAGGGGCGAATCTCTATTATAAATATTGCACTTTTGGTTGCCAGCTAAAAATACGACTGATGAATATCGGGGCTATATTTCTCGGTGGGGTAAAAAGGGGCGGGTTTCGTTTAGACTTTGATCGCGAATGCATTCTTTGGGGGCGGCTATAACGGGTAAATGCAGCATTGCCAAAAAAAAAGAAACCAAAACAAAGAAGCTTTTTATAACAAGAAAAAAACAAGTGAATAATTTTATCTCCGCTTGAGAAACAGTCAGTGTCTTATTTTATTTTTTTTTTGGCTCGCTTATGCGTCGAACTTGGCGGATTTCATCAGCTGTTTTAATTTATGCAAGGAGCCCAGGCCACCGACGCTGATCTTGGCAGCTGGATCAGCATCAGAAAAAATAAGAAAAGAGAGAGAGAGAGAGAGAGAGCTCCATCGAAGAGCAGAAAAGAGTTAAGAGAGGCAAAGAGAACGGCAAGGTTAAAGTGCACAGAAAAAAATACTGGATAAGAATTGAGTTTTTAACTTAAATGCTAACTAATGCATATTTTAAATACTGAGACAGATTAATTGTGGTTTACCAGTAGAAATAGTTTCATAATCTGTATATCTATCGAAATAATATATATATAATAAATAATATATAATATATATATATATATATAATATAAAAGGGGGACATAATCAAGACTTAACGAAGCATAAGACGAAATTAAAAAAATTACTCAAATTATTTACTCAATTTATTTGCCTTTGAAGAACTTATTATTAGACTTATTATTAAAAAACAAACAATGTAATGTACAAATAAATAATGTAATCGACAGAAAGTCTTTGTAGAAATACTGACAAATATATCGAGCCTGATATTTTATCGAAAATATGGCAAATATTTAATTATATCAAAGGATAGCAAAAGATATTGCTTAGAATATCATTATTAAAAACAAATTTATTATTTACTCTTAATTTTGAGTTGGCCGATCGATATTATTATCGATATTGGTGATACGTTCTTAGTGTGACCTTGCTTCTAGTATGTTTAATGATAATTACTCTATAATAAATATGATTATTTATTTACAATCCTAATATGTAACCCACAAATATAAAAAACCACAACTTGACCTTAAAACAATATTATTTTATCTTCAATGACCTTTAAAGCCCAAAAAACCCTTAAATTAGCATTAAAGCACATGAAGCTCTAGCAAACACTCGATATCTCGATATATATGAAACGTGTAATTTTGTATCATTAAGGCGGCTCAGTGTATTGACCCCCATTTTCCCCCATATAAAAAAACTCGCGAATTTGTATTGCTACGTTCAGGGTAAGGTCAGGCGACGAGGCATCTCCTCCGCTTCCGATCCGATGCCATCCCAAAAGCACAGATCACCAGATCATTGCACTACGCGGAGCAGGCAAGGTAACTGCACCTTGGGTCAATGATATTCGCTTCCCCCGCCAAAATTTTGGCTGATTTTTTGTTTTCGCGTATTTCCATTTCCATTTCAGTCACGGGCATGGCCTTGCCGCCGCCGTGCAAGTTGCTTGACCTGGAAGAGTTGCTCACCTCGTCGTCGCTGCTGCCTGCCAGTTCCCAATCCCCACATTTCACGCCTCCCCAGTTTGGCGAGTGTAATGGCCTATGATTACAGCAGGAGGAGGCCGACTCTGGGTTACATATTATTTTATTATATTTATTTATTGCCTTTTGTTGGCCAAAAACGCGGTTAAATACAACCGCTGATTGACAACGACGATTCATCTGTACAAATAAGTTGGAATTCCAGCTAACTTTAAGGGGATTCCCCCAATGGGTATTAGTTATGGTTATTAAACAGATTATTTCAGGCAACTTGTTAGCAAGATCAAAGATCCGAAGCTTATACTTCTTTGCCAAAGGGGGGCTTTTTAGCTTTTTAGAAAGTTTAAAATTTTGAACTAACTTTGTTGATTAATATTTTTTGTTCTCATTAGATAAATGAAAGGTTTATATTTTTATATATTATAGAAATTTAATTAAGTTCGAACCGAATATTAGTTTTTGTAATCTTATTTAGGTATTTTCATATGTCATATAATTCTAAAATTAATATTAAGAAGAGAGTCTTGAGGGCAGAATTTCATACTAACCAAAAATATTACACTACTAATTTCTTCACTAAGTTAAAAATACATATTTTAGGTCTTCTTAATTTCTTTTTTAAGTTAATTTAAATTTCACAACCCTCTAAACTTTTTTTGCGTGTGATTTTTCTGTTTTATAAGTTGTATTTTATTTTTTGTTTTTTAGATTTATCTGGACGTTTTGCCGATTTGCATTGAGAGCAGCAGAGAAGAGACAAAAAAGCGATCAACCCGAAATAGCGACTAAAGTTTAATGAACGTAGCGAAGGTCAACGGTGCGTATACTTCATTACCTATAATTGCAAGAAAAAGGTGGAATTAAGAGAGAATTCAAATTTTGGCAAGGATAAAAGGGGAGTTGTCGGCTAATCGACTTGGCCATATGTTAGCCGGGATTATGGCCGCTTCGCTAACTAACTGCTTTCTGATATTTATTGCTGTCGCATCCCCATTTTGCATAAGGTCCTTTTTCGACCAGGAAGCTTTTCATTTCCGTTGCTGTCGCAGTTTTTAAAATCTATGAGCGAACAATGCAAAGCAGCTGCAGAAACCGAGGGGAACAATTGCCATTAACAGCGGGCAATAGGTGCAAATTACAGGACCAAAAAAGGTGGGAATCGTGGGAATTACAGGACCAAAAGGTGAGAAGTCAAGAAAAATTACGCAAAACAAAAAAAATAGCAAAACGAATCGGAAGTGCAAGCTCTAAATAAAATGTTAGCCGGAAATGAAATTCTGTGGCACAGCTACAGCGTAATTATTTATTTTTTACACATTTATTTATGGTTTATGTGATATAAAAAGGGAGAGAATAAATAGGGGGTGTAATATAGAGTGTTTCAAATGTATATGTTTTTTATTGGGATTATCAACGGCGTGCAGAAAAATTAGGAATAAAAAATATATGACTTAAGATATATTTAATAATTTATGTAGAGCGTTATAAGATATAAACAAACTCCAAAATAAAGAAGTATTTCTTTTAATTTTAGGTTCCACATTGCTGAGTGGCGCCCCCTACCTGGCTGAGCCTAAAAATAGGCTTTATAAAGGGTTGCAAAGTATTGGTAAGTTTTCCTATCTTCTGTACATTTCAAGTAGTTAATCATTCCAGTCCAAACTTGAAAGAAAGAAAACTATTTTATAAATATTTACAAAAACATTTAAAATTGCCACTAAATAACATTTTTAAATAGAAATAATTAATAAACCGCTCTCATTGCCACACAAAAGCTCCGCCCAGCGGCTGTCAGCCAAAGCTGACGGTGCTCATGCTCACAACTGCGTTTACTGATAAGAAAAAAACCTATCGCCAATTGGAAGACTAAACAGAACAGAAAATAAGACGAAAAGGGAAAAATAACAAAGGAACTGTAATAAATTTCAAGATGCCTGAAAAAAAAGAAAATAAAAGGAAATGTGCCTAGGAAATTTGCAAAGAAATGTGGTTTGTGACTAGTGAATTTATGTAATAAACTTAACCATCAAGTGCTAAACTAACAAAATACAAAATTAATAATACAAACTCTTACCAAAGCATTAAACAGAGTTATTTTGTAATTGTTACAATTTCCAATAAGAAAACGTAAACATGAAAGAGTACTACAAAGTTTTTTAATACAGAATTAAAGCGTGTCTAATAAGAAGAAAAAGAGCAAGCGAGAGCGTGGTGTGAAAACGTGCGTAAAATGTTTCGGCGTTTTTGTTTTGATTCTTATCAGACGAAAGCGAAGCAGACGGTGAAGCGGGAGCGGCAATGAAAAACAGAGTAAAAACAAAATAAAAACGTTGAGAGCGAGAGAGTTCCAATAAGCGCGTGCTCCCTCCGTCACTCGTTCTCTGGAATTTTGGCGCTCTTTCTCTCCCTCTCTTTCTGTAGGCTTAGCTTTCGTTTCGGTTTCGCTTTCCGTTACTGTTATGTTCCATTTCCGCTGCGTTTCGATCCCCGAGTGCTTAAGATTAAAAAAATATTAATAAAAGTGAGTCAGAATTCCCATCACTGTTAATCGGAGGCAAAGCTAATTGGAATAAACCCTTCCAGCTTTATTTAAGAAAAATCAATTGATAATCTATTAATAATTAATAATAACCGCCTGCTTATGTTTAAATATTGTGCAAGTCCCGCCACGAATTCCCGCGCATATTCCAATTAGCAGGGAGAGAGCGGCAAATAGCCAAATTGGCATCACTGCTTCTCTGTTGGCTGGAGCGCTGCTCTCTGCAAACCTCCCTCTAGCGGATGGTATATAAGAAATGCGACGCTGAGAAACCGTTTGACTCTAAAGCTAAAAATTCACAATCCATTCACCGCACTTTTTGAGGTAATAGTTCTAAAATATAGATACAAATTTAGCAGTGATGATAATTAAAAATATATTTTTATTTATTACAATTTTTTCCCCCATCTGAATTTTTCGGGAAAAAAGCTAAAGCGGCAGTCTTAATGGCAGCCCGCGCTGCTTGGCGCTCACATTTCAGGTTTCAACTGAATAAACTGAATATTTCAGTGTTCATTCGAAAAGCAACGCGTTCGGTCACAATCCCAGAGGTCTGTCTGCATCTCGGAGTCGGAATCCGTGAAACACGAGGCTTAAAGCTACTAAAGACAGCCCTTTTTGAGATGACATTTTAAGGGGGATATACACATAATAGGCCATTTGTGGGAATTTTTTTAAGGGAAATTATTTCAGTTATTAAATCGGGATTTTTTTTTAATTTTTATTTTTAAAATCAATTGAGTACTGCATTTTTTAATTTAGTGCCAGGTATTGAGGTATTTGGTACCAGATGCCGTTTCGTCAAAAATTATCAGAAATAAAAAAACCAAAAAAATTATATTAAAATTAAATTTTATGATCTAGTCGTTACCATAGCGGATTTTGAAAATATCGGTTTTTTGGCAAAATTGCGGGCTTTTGAACTTAAAGTTGCGACTTTTAAGTTAAAAGTCATTCCTATTTTTCAAAAAAAAAGCTACAAAACTTAAAAAAAAAATCCTATGATAAAGACTAAAAAACTTTATGTTTATAATATCAAAATTTTTTATTCGTGGTACAGGTACACGACGGATGGTTGTCGAAAAGAAACTCGAAATTTCGTACGTTTAAAACTCGCCACAAAGGAATGTGTATGTTTTACGCTTTTCCTGTTCAAATTTGTTGAATAAAATATTTAAGAAAATATGAAATTATGTATTTGGAAAACGGTGTCCAGACAGAGTTAAATGTGCACAGACAGAGTAAAATTGAGTTCTCGAAATATTAAATTGGAAGCAAACAAAAATAATAAATAAACCAAAAACCTACTCTGATCAGACATTAAGTGATTAAGTGCATTCCAATTGGACATATAATTCCACGTTTCATTGCCAACGTTCCGCAATCGCGCGGTTGCTCCCTCCCGCGTTTTTTACCGCACCGATCGTTAAAAATTCATTAAGGCTTGTTAATCGCCGGAAAAAAGAGAATTACAAATACAAATAATACAAATAATAATCGCAATCTATTATTGATACTCGCAAAGTGCGACAGTGTGTGTGCTAGTGAGTGATTGTGTATCCGCCGTATCAGTATCTGCATCCGCAACCGCATCCGCCGGGTAAATGTCCGCGAGAAGGGTAACGCTTTTGGATCAGCTGCAGATTTGATGCCGTGACGTAGCTGCCAGGAAAACGTCATCGATTCCCCGCCGCTTGGACTCGCGATGTCACGCCGCAAACAGTCCAATCCCAAGCCGTTGAATAAAGGTGAGTTATCTGCCGATTTTTTACTTTATATAATGGGGAAAAGATTATAAAAAATTGATTTTTAATTGCTAAGAAACTCTATTAAAAATTCGTTTTAAATTGATTTGATTTCAAAGAAGAATATAACCATATAAAGTTTACATTTTATTAAAATGTAACCCTTTTGGTCAGTTATTTTGGTTTTACTAGTCTCCCCATTAAATTTTTAACTCTACAATGAAAATCTCTAGAGACTTGTTCGCTTTCCACGATCGCTTTTCCCACCTGACGACCCCCCTCGTAGCCAGCTGACCCATTCGAAAATTCGCTCGCTTGGTCAGCAGCTCTCGTTTTTTCGGACAGCGAAACATATGAACGAACACACAGCAAACACAGAAAACAAAGAAAGGGGAACGACGAGTGAAGGGGAAGACAGCTGATAAACTATGCCAAGACAAAGCAGGCAAAATAATAACACAAAACAAAACAAGAAACAAGTGAGAACGATAAAGTTAAAGTTTTTTTGCGACTATCAAAAATACCCGATATTAAAATGATTTATACGACTTTTGATTAACTACAATTTTTTACCAGAGAAGATCTTTGTCAGAAAGGAAATAGCGATAAAGATATTACTATTTATTTATTATTTGATTGTTTTAATTTAAATTTATTGATATCTGTCGTATGAGAACCCCTATATCTTGCGGTTTTCATAATAAACATTCCTTAATTGCAAATATTCCTATAGAAGTAAGCTTTATTATCCCCAAACATGTGAAAATACCAAAAATCAGCCCTGAACTTAAAGATATTGAAAGTTTCAGAAAGGTTTTCCATGTGATTTAAGCCTTATATGCTTCACAATCTTTGATTTATAAAGGGTATCATGTATTACGACAAAAATTGTCAACTTATATATTTTTTTTTGTTGCTCATTTAAATGAAATTTCTTTGTCGTCGCCACGTTATCGATATCGATACCTGTTGTACGTGCTGCAGCTGACACACCTTGTACATAAATATTGCCAACGAGAGAGAGCGTGAAGAGTATTAACTAATTACATTTCGTTGTATACACATTTGATATATTTATGGCCCCGGACCATTTGACACCCAATGAATGCATATATTTCGGAATCGGAATCGATAAAACGTGCCGGACCTGCGACACTGGACACCGCACCTCAGCTCAGTTCAGCTCTCGGCTCACCTCTGGCTCACCCCGGTTGCCATTCCCCCATCCATCCGTTTTCCGCCTTATCCATTTTGCCATTTTGGACTCCTTATCGCTGTCCGCTGTGCTTCTGCTCCGAGCACGTTTCTCGGCTGGCTGACTCTTTAGCCCCACCCAACCCACCAGGCCACCCATCATCCAGCGGGCTTCCAACTGAGCCCCAACCGAACTGGGAGTGATATCAGCTCAAGAGTCATGAGAATGAAACTAACACAGCAAGCAGGAAAGGCCCAGGATCGATAAACTTGAGCTGAAGCTTATGATAATGCTTAAATCGAGCGATCTGTGGGGGAAATTAGTAATATACTGGAATTCCCCTTAAAAATACTTGAAACGCGATTAGATTCAATGTGGAAAATATATAATGGATACGATCTTCAAAAAGCTTCTAAATGGACAAATTTAGCACTTAATATCAATACCTTATAACATATAAAAGAATTCTTAAGAATTTGTATTATTTTAAGTACTTTTTATCTAAGAAACATTCGAGAACTTGTTTGTTTTTTATTATAAAAGCCGTGTTCAAAAAGTATTTATCATTTAAACAATGAAAATGTTTAAATAATATGCGAACCGCCAAACAAATTTCGTTGCCTTCAAGAAAAATCGATCCTACGGCAAATAAATTGTATCCGCGTTATGTATCTTATTCTTTGTATTGTCTTAGATCCGACCCCTGTTTGTTCAAAAACAAAACCAATCTACTTAAAACTCAATTTATTCTCCAAAACGAGTACAAAAACCCCGTTAAGCGGGAAAACTTTAAACTATTTAATAGGGTAACCGTTGAAATGGATAACGAAGAACTTCTCCATTTGCGTAAAACGATAATTTAGGGCAGTTTTGTTTTTTATCTCTGCAGCTCTTGTTGTTCATTGTTCGCTGTCGTTGTTGTTGTGGCACCTGCACTATCAGTGGGTTATCCCTCGACAGGTAGAGCAAAACTAACCACCCCCTAAAGGCCGCCATACTCCTCTTAACATTTTGTGCTTTGCATATTTATCTCTTGCCTCACTTCTGTCCCCGTCCCTGTCCCTGTCCCTGTTGTTTTCTATCGCGTTTTTAAAGGGGGGCTTTGGAGGTTGTTGAGGAGGCGAGACAAAAAAAAGCTGAAAAGCGCAACTCGATAAACTTTTATCACAATTGCAGCAGCAGCAGTGGCAGTAGTGGCTTTTGTTATTGTTGTTTGCCTTTTACATAAGCTTCAATAACTGACATTTGTATATCGGCAAAGTGTAGGAATCGTGATGACAACGCCCTCGGCCTCGCTATCGATTACACCCTTCAAAAGGGTTTAATTTATTTTTAACAAATAAATAAGAAAATAATACATTCTTGAATGATATTTAAAAGGGGCTTACCTAGACTTATGAATCGAAAACCTTACATTCCAGGCTTCAAATTATACATATGATTATTTATCTAAATGATCGATATAAACAAGATACATTTATGTTGTATCGATAGGTTGTACAAATTTTCATCAAAAACATTATAAACAAATTTATAATTCGATATAATTTTCGATTTTTTTTTTTTGATAAAAATCAAGAACACAACTTCATTGCATGTTGAAAGGCTTTAAATACATAATTTAAACATTCTTTCCTTCCAACTTTGTTCGATTAACTCTTATTCAAAATTAGTTGTTTAATTTTGGAAAGTCGATTGACTCGATTATTTTTAAACTGTTATAATAGCAGGGTATTTGAATTTTTAGCCGCATTTTGACCACCTGCCGGCCTAGATTCGTATCTCCACACCTTTTAGAGTTCAGAGAGACCTGAGGGAATGTGCAGTCGCATTCGCACATAGATAAACTCTGTTTTGTGTTGTGGTTGCTTTTCGATTGTTGTTGTTGTTGTTATTGTTTTTTATAAATTTTAATTACGCTTATCACTAATTTTATGTTAATGGCCAGCTGTTGGCTGTCGTTTATCGGTTGCTGGTTGGTTGTTCGCTTGTCAGTTGGCAGCCACAAAAGACACAGGCCCAGCAGAGCAGCATCGAGACATCGACATCGACAGTCATCCCCAAATGCGGGTGACAATTTTAGACCAAAAACTAGACTCAAGTTTGAGTTTTACAGTCGTATGGGGGCACTGAAAGAAAATAAATGAAGAACTTGAAATATCACAAAATTAAATCTGCAATTAAAATTTGTAACAAAACACTAGTGTAGTTCTCTTAGAGAACAGCACAACTTGTTCGCTAAAGAGTATGCTAGTACATTGCAGGCAAAGGGTCAAAAGAGAGAAAAACCTCAAATAATCAGCCAGTTTAAGCGGTACTTTCTGATCTATTCGTAAAATGGAACCTTCCGTGTGAGCTGCGTTTTCTTTGTCTCCAATTAATAAATTTAATAATTTATTAAACCTTACCAATGATTTCTTTCTGTGTAATGTTGGCTCTATTCTGCTGCTCAGACTGGCTCCGCTGGGGCGGTCTCCGGTTGCGTATCTGAAATCGGCTCGGGTACGTGTCAAGCGGTTCGCTTCGCTTTCCATGGCAAAAAGGGGACGCTTCAAGGGGGGGTCTAAGAGCCGATAAGAGAAGCTAGCTAAACTACGTACTGCAAAATGCACATTGCCGTTTTTTAAGTTCGCAAAGCTGCAGTTGCAGTTGCGATAAAAAAAAAGTCAGGGCTCAGGTTGCAAGCCCACCCCATGCCCCATGCCCCTGTCCCTGTGTCCATTTCAATTGGCAAAGATAATCGCCGGGGCTCTCGGCTCCATTTTGACATTGTATTTTAATAATTGCGATAAGCTCTGGGTGTCTCTGTTTCTGTTGATTTGCTGGAAATCGGACCAGGAAATATCAACAGATAAAAGCACCAACAGTTGCACACAACAACACACCAACAAATACAAATAAAATGACACCAACAAGCATTACAAATTACAAAATGTTGTTTTTTTCACATTGTTGTATTGTTATTATTGTGATTATCGTTGTTTTTGGCCAGAGCACACATTTGCATATCAAGTCCGAAGGGGAGTCGATAAGGGGCAGTAACTGGATGATCTGGAAGTGGAAGTTAGTCATATTATACATATATGTTCGATATTCCATTTTTTAGCTTTGTTTTTGTGTTGTTTTCTTATCGGGAAGGGAACCTCGAACAAATAAGTGAATCAACGAGTGAGAATGGGCTCTGGAAATATGTATATCTGATAGGTCTTAAATGAATTTGCAGAATGAGCCAACGGGATCTTTAGAATTGTATTTATTTTTTTTTTGATTAATAATAAAACGTAACCCTATATGGATACATTTATTACTTGATGACGTTCCTGGCTGACTCATGGGCCAGAAATGAAAATCATTTCCTCCGATACAACTTTTTATTTCCGCAGAGAAATAATCAGCAAAATTGGTGCTCGAATAAAATAAGTGATTAAATATATATAAATAAGGTATTGCATTTTTTAAGTGCCTATTTTACGCTTAAAACATTTAAAGGCTATATAAAGTCTTTAAATTATTTATCTACTTATCATACTTATTGAAAAACCTTTGTAATTCCCAAGTACCAATTCAGTGGATCTTATGTATTGATTGCGAAATAACAATAACACGGTTTACAAATATTTATATGTTTTTAAAATATTCTACCTATGTTTAAAGATATTTAAAAAATGTCTTGACTGATTTCTCCTATAGATTATTCAGTCTTAAATCTCATATATCATTCGCTGTGACCGGATAAGAAAGGCATTTAATAAAAATCTTGATTAACATTTCCTACCGTTGAATAATCACCAGGCCGATAGTGACACCACAATTCTAGCCTACGATTTCCCCCGCCACAACTGTATCCACTCTGGCTGGGTTTTTATTTTAGTTTTAATCGCAAAATGCAATCGACAGAAAAATAAATAAAATAAAAACTTTGAAATTTGATGACCGGCCGGCGATAATGGTTTGTAGTCATTTTCCGAACAATCATTCCCTTTTCGTACAAAAATAAAGCTAAAAATCGCTTAAAACAGCTGTCGAATGTTGCTCTTTTTTATTGTTGTTGTTGCAGTTGTTGTTGTTGTGACGGTTGATGGCTGGCTGGTTGTTGTATGATTTGTACAATGCTCCAGGGGTCTCTCGCTGGTCGCTTGCCTTTTTATCAGCTGATCTGATGGCAAGATTGTCGCGCTTTGCTTCAAAAAATGAGAGAATGAAACAGCAACAACAACAACAACAGCGAACGATAAAATTGTAGCAACAACAATTGTTGCTGTTGCTGTGTGTTTTTCGTTTATAACAATTTGAAAAGAGATTTTCAGCTAAAGATAAAAACATGTCGAATGTGATGTGGTTTTGTCGGGCGCAGATACAGATCCCTAGCTGGCCTTCATTTGGGGATGTATGTATGTATATCGAAAGGGAAAAAAACGGATATGGTAAAACTATCAATTGTTTATTGACAATATTGTGAAGTTTAATTTATGGAAATTAAAAATATTTAAAAATGTCCTTATGAATTTTATCGAAAAATTTTATCGGTATTTATCGGTATCATCGTAAAAAGTATGATATCGACATGAAATCGTGGTCAATATTATATTTATTCCTATTTATCTAATATTTATAAAACGATCTTGAAACTAAACCTTTTATAAATTCTCTAGAAACCTAAATAAATTAAATATTTTACCGCTCGATATATCAACATTTTCTCTCATACCTAGAATAAATATCTAGTATACGTAGCCAGTTTTGTATCTGAGTGATCGATCTCTTACGTTAAGTTGCGGATTTCCCTTCTGGCAAATGGCGCGATATCTGTCAGTTAATTAATTTCCATTCCCCAAGTCGTCGCCGTCGTCTTTTGCATCAGATATCAGTTTCATTTCGATTCTGAATCGGATCATATCAAATCGAATCGTCGGGGGATCGCACATTGCAAATGTGACCCTGCGCAGGCAATCCCCCGAGAACCAAAGAACTCACTCTGTCTCCGGGGGCATTGATAGCGAACGTAAGCGCCATAAATCTCTGTCAACGCCCCGAAACCTCCTCCGAATCTGACTGATAGCCGATGGCCGATGGCCGATGGCTATCGCTGCCAAAAAAATAAAATAGAACTGATTTCTATATATTCAGTAGGGCCGTCGGGAAGTTCCAAAGGCAAACGGAAAAAGCTAAGTATGTCTTTATCAGTAGCCCGACCCACTAACCGACCGACTGATCGGACTACAGTGTCCACCGATCAACCGATAGACTCGGGGGAATAAACAATGAAGAAGACTGGAAGGACTAGATTTGTAAATAGTTGCGAGGAAGGTGAAGTTACGGATTTTCATTTTGTATCTACATATATATTTGTATATACAAAATGTGGGCGATAAATTTTTAACTTATCGGAATATGATTTTGGATAAAATCGATAGTTATTGCGATATGTTTTCGTTCATATTCATATTTTAACGTTAATCGATATAGCAAACGTGACGATGTTTTCGATTGTGAGCATGATTTCTCTATATATAATGTTAGACTTTTCCACTCTATATACATTTCTGGCTTTTATAGTCTATTAAAACTAGGTGATCATTCTCACTTTTCACATTTTAAGATTTTATTTGTTGACGATAATTACAGCATACCTAAAACACTGCTTATCTGTCTTTATAATGAGTTTTAAATTCGATTTACCTTGTATCAGTTACCTAAATCTAGACCAAAACCATA
>VNJV01010346.1:0-31696 GCA_008042635.1 Drosophila nikananu
CTCTCTCTCTCTCTCTCTCTCTCTCTCTCTTTCTAGCTGTGCCTCCCTCTCTCTCTCTCTCTCTCCCTCGATCGCCGCTTGGCCCATTACGCTGTCCATTTGAGTGGTCATTATAGTAAATTTGATTTGGACTTGCCTGCTCCTCGCTCGAGCTGGAACACTTGGAAAACTTGGCTCGGCTGGAAGTGCACTGACAGAAATGAGGGTTTTGTTAAGATTTAACGTACAGTTTAACTGGTTGTTATAAATAACTATTAGCTAATTGAGAGAAGCCTGACTGATTATTAATTAAGTTTTGGTTAACCTACTTACAGAAGAGAGTTAACCTCTTTATTTAAGGGAGTCTTCTACTTAAAATTTTTTAAAAAATAATTTTTTCTTTACCTTTAAAATATAGAGGATGTAAGGAGTATGCCATTCCTTCGCATTCCTTCATGGGTAAACGAAGCCCGAAAGATAGCCACCCTCATACGTTTCAACAATTTTTCCTATCTTTAAACGCATTTTCCCGAAAATCACATTTTTAAACATTCTGGTATCACTTCTACCAGTAATTTCCATCGAATTGAACCAATTTTTTGCCCACTTCTTTTTTAAATAATTCTCTATGCTTCTCCTAGTACGATTTTTTTTAAAATTTTTTGTTTAATTTTTACACCCTACAACAGGTGAAAAAACCTGGGTGAAAATTGAACTTTTCACAAGAAAAAAAAAATATTAAAAGCATATTTTAAATTAAAAAAAAAAATCATACTCAGAGAAGCATAGAAAACGTAAAACTGAATATAAATAAAAATTAATTTGTCTCATTTCAGGCAAGCTGAAGGGTAGTTATGATACCAGAAAAATAACCCCTTAAATTTTGATGACCGCACTTTGACCCCATTCCAAGTCCTGCCGAAATATCCCCTTCACACCGCTCAGTGTACCGCTGGCTGGGCCACATCATCAATAGCCAAGTGACACAACTGGAGGCAGTGGCGTCGGCGGGGGGCGTCGCTGGCTGAAATATCGAACACGTAGTTAATCAATCCATTGGTGGTCCGAAAACACGACGCGCCAGCAATTACTGTTAACTGGATTGTTGCCGTTCCATTTCCCTCAGCTGTACGCACTTTTCGCCATGGGCGGGGGCCAAAGGGGGGACCCAGGCAGTCAGAATGCGGAACGGAACGGAATGGAAAGGGAGGAGGCTGAGGTGAGGTAGGTAGGCGGAACGCTGGAATCGCACGTGGGCGGTCACATCGCTCACACAGTTGGCAACATTCTATTTTCCATTTTCCATTTCTGCCAAAGACCTGACCCATTTCTCCGAAGATTTCCTCGGTCTTTTCTCTTGTCTCTTGACTGCAATTAAAATGCTTTCTGGGCCACATTTCACAACTGTTGGTGTGTTGGTAAGTAATTATGTTGTCATTACCTCAAAATAAAAAGAAAAGGCTGCGATTATCTAAAAAAAGGAGGTAAAATATCAAACCAAAGAGGAATTTTAAAGGGAAAGGGGAGCTTCGAAGAGGTTAAGGAGGAGACAAGCTTTCAAAGCCAAAGTATTGTGCTTTTTTTAAAATAATAACTATAATTTAAGACTTCTTTTGCGACTTTCTTTTATTGATTATTTGAAAAAATAAACTAGATATATATTTACTTCAATAAAATGAATAATAACAGTTCAAACATTCTTTTTGGTCTTTCTTTTATTAATTACTTTAAAGGAAAATATAAACACCAGCTCAATACTCCTGAAGAATCGCGTTCAGAGACACGCTGCCCTAATCTATGATTAACTCCAGCTCAGAGCTGTGATTATGAGCTGAGCCTAGGCATTTTCCCCTGGCATTTCCCTATGCATAATGTATCTCGTATCTCAGGGATTGCCATTCGCCTGCCCTGGCGATTAGATTAGCTACGCTTGCCTAAGCAGAGCTGCAGATTCTGAGGGATTCCGAGGCACTGCGGCAGATATGGCTTCATGCAGCAGGCAGCAGGCGGCTTCTTGAAAAGGAAAGTGGGCGTGGCCCCCAAGTGCACACTGTAATTACCCCCAAGATGCAAGGGGGACTGCTTTGCATACACACACACACACTCAGCCTTTGTCGCGTTTCGCATAATTACGCGCAAAGCTCAATTCTAGACTTAATTAAAATTATTAATATCCAAGCCTCTAACATCTCCGAGGGCGCTGGCAAAGGTGCGCAAAAAATGCGTTCAGGCGGCCGGAACTAATAATCCCGTGCATGCAAAACAGCAAAGCGGTGACTGCCCCTCTTCACAGAAAAATACAAAAACAAAAGAAAACTAAAAAGAAAGCCCATTTCGGTAAGCCGAAATTTGTATACCCTTCTAGGTTACAATTGCAATAGGAAAGTAGATCATTAGTAGGCCAGTAAGTATTAATTTTGATTCTGAATGGTTGGTATTTATTATGTTAATATGACTGCAGGCTGGATTTAAATTGTTAAATTATACGAATTGTTGTTCATTTTTTAATGATGAAATGTTAAAGAAATATGAAAAATTGTATATCAAATTATTTGAAATATTTCAAACCAAGCTTTTAATGGCAATTTGGAATCAATATGGATTTTGGCAATCACTGTGGTTTTTTGCTCTTTTATGTGACATTTTAATCCCTCACAAAGTTCTCAAATATTTGCTGTTTTAAAACTAGTATTTTTCGATAATTTTATATTATTTTAATCGATATTTATCGATTACATTTTTGTGAAAAAGTCAAATGTCTAAAAATATAATAACTCAGCAAGAAATGCTTTATTTTATTTCTGATAGCGGTGATGTGTTAGTTTTTATTGGGTTTTTGAGTCTGCATATTACGTTTGCAAATTTAAAATTAAAAAATTTTATCGAATTTTTCATAATTTGAATGATGTAACCCTTATCAAATTTTCAAAAATTGAGTAAAATTTTTATATTGATTTTTTTGTATATAGAAAGACTTGCCTTTTGATGCTGATCAAGAATATATAGGCTTTATGGGGTCGGAAATGGGTCATTAAGTGCTTTAGAAGCTTTTAACAGAAATAAAAGTATCTTGTAAGGGTATAAAAATCCATTAAAAAAAACGTAAGGAGTTGTGGCAATGAAACTTAGTCATGAAAGATATAAATAAATATATGTTTTAATCACCTTTAAAATATTTAAGAAAAAAGAGCAGTCGAAAGTATATATTTCTATCCATCCGAGAATATTATATAGAATCAAAGCTAAAGAACTATAGCTAAGATCCAACTTAAGAACTTTCTCTCTCTCTAAAACCAGAACCCTTTGACTGTCTTTTGCTTGGGTCTTCAGGCTTCTTCAGTCTTCAGGCTTCCTCAGTCTTCAGTCTTCAAGTCTTCAGTCTTCAGTCTACAGTATTCTTTGAAGGCTTCTGTTTCGGCAGAAGAGTCTTTCGAATTCTTCGCCTTCCGCAAGTTGCAACTTGCAGGTTGCCAGTGGCAGGTTGCAACCGGCAATCAGCACGCAATTGCGAAATGTTTTGCCTAATAGAATCCCATGTGCGCACTCGCATGTAAATTGCAAACAATTATAACAAAAAAAAAAAAAAAATAGAAGAGAAACCAGGAAAAAAACGAGGCGGCCGCGAAATAGGAAATATTTTTATGGTGAACAATTTAACATTTTCATACGCTGCTTGTACATATTTTTTAATAGAAATAATTGCCAAGATGCCAAGAGGAGCACACTGGAAAGTGGCCAAGAGATTCGCACCTGGGCAACATCGCGCTCCTCGGAGATGTTCGCACTTCGTAATTTGCGCGGCCGCGTTTGCCCCATAAATTTGATGCCCAATTATTGAAATTGCATTAGATGTGTGTGTCTGTGCGTAATTGCAGGTGGAACAAAAAATCTATATAGTATAAAAAAGCAAAAAAAATCTGGGTAAAAGTCTGGTTCGTCGCTCGTTGGCTTGTTCAATTAACACTTATGTCATCAGGCTCCTTGATCGCTGGAAAGTGCGATTTTTTCAGCTCCTGCTAACTGCCTTTATTTATTTAATGGATCCTTCATAAACAGCGGTAAAACAGGAGAATGCGTCGTGCTGTGTGCTCCAAATGGCTTCGATAGTTTCCATAGCAATTTCCTTGTAAACGGAAGTGTTGTCTTGACGTTTACCAGGTCTTTGGAGCGCTCTTTAGCTGAGTTTTTGTCGATTTTTAAAGAATATCTTGGTTGGGAAAATATGATTTTATATTTATGGAAACTAATGGAAATCTGTCATAGGTAAATATATATGTTCTCTCTTAAATGTTTAGGTATCTAAATAATTTTTGTTGTTCATTAAGGTTAAGCAATATCATTTTTCAGTTAAGTTTTTCTTTTTCAGTGCCTAAGTTTATGCTTATTACTATCTTAAATGTTTAAATATTTGTTATAACATCTAAAAAATCTGTCTTAAATAAATATATTTATTGTTTTAATTGTTAAGGTATTTCTTATCATTTTTGTTGTTCATTAAGGTTAAGAAATATCATGTTTCACCTTTTGCAGTGCCTAAATCTGTACTTATTACTCTCTAAAATGTTTAAATATTTGTTATATCAACTCAATAAAATCTGTTTTAGGTTCATATATTTAATTTCTTAATTGCTTAGTAATTTCTTAAAATTTTAATTTATAATTGAGTTTAACAATTACGGTTTTTCTATAGAGTTTTCCCTTTTCCACTGCCTAAATCCAGGCTACTTTCCCTCTTAAATGCCTAAATAATTATTCAACTTTAGCTATTTAATTAAGGCTAACAGCTTACCCTTTCCCCTGTCTAGATTTGTGCCACTGGTGTTATCAGACCCTCGCTTGGGTTCGCTCTACCGCCGTCAGGTGGCGTTCACCGTCAGTCCGAAAACAAAAACTGACTCTTCTTGGCTTGTTTATTCATTAGGTTCTGGGGAAAAACGTGTTTAATTTGTGACAAAACGAAGCTGAATCTCTCAACGATTCCGCAGAGCAGCCCGGGCCACGTCCACAGCATCTTTCATATCAGTAACAGAAGCATCTTAGGCTCTGGCCAGCCTCTTCTACAGTTCTACAGGCTCTTCGGGGCTCCTCGGGGCTCCCTGTTTCCTGCATCCAGCCTCTGGCTGCCCCACGTTGGGGCAATAAAAATTTATGAAACCCACTGGAGGGGGAAACTGGGTTCAAGCTTAACCCATAGACAGAGGCTGACACATAATAAATTAATTTCCAATTGAAATCTTAAGTAAGGAAGGTAATTAAAAGAGTAGAGTTAAAATAAATGAACAAAAAAAGGTTTCAAGAACCCAAGAAACTTGAAATATAGTTAGCTCTAGGCAGATTTATTTGTATTAATAATAATTTAATTTTTTATTTAATTAACCCCTAGTCTCAGCCAGTGGGTTAAACGTGTGGGGGTGCATTTGCTCCACTGATGCGTACGAGCTGCGTCACATTCGCTGCTGATGCTGCTTCTGATGGCTTGCGGAGCTGCTAAATTAATAAGAATCGGGCTCATGCATTGGGAACTCGTTTCTCAACTAGGCTCAGACCCCCCTACCCCCTCTTAGCCAACTCCTCCTCCTCCTCCCTGCTGGCTTAAGCCTGATTCGACTGAGCCTTGGCAGATGTCACGACGCGCATTGTCAAACAAGCCCGAAAAAAATCCATGCCAGGCGAACAACAAAAGCAAACAGACTTGCACAACAAAAAAAAAAAATAAACAAAAAATAAAATAAAAAAAAAACACACACACAAGCTGAAAAACAAACGCAAAGTTGGCAACATTTTTTCGCTTGGCAGCCACCAAATTGTAACATAAATAGACTGGCAAAAGTTAGTTAGAGGAGTTTAGTGACAACACTGCTGAAAAATTTAGGGATTTCCCTTAATTTCGGTAAATTAAAGTATTTTTAAGTTTAAAAAAAGTTTTATGGGTACTTTAAATTATTTGATACATTTTAAGAAGTCTTTCTATGCATATTATAAATTTTTAAAGGACTTGTGTAACTTATTTGTTTATAACAAATACAATTCCCTAATACAAAGAGCTCCTAAACCTTCAGTCTATATTTTAAACTAACTTTAAGTTTTGTTGTTAATTTCTTAAAGTTAATTAAGTGATTTGGTTAGTTTCCTGGCATTTAATATATATTTGTTTGTATTTTTAAATAGAGAAAAAGGCCTTGTAATCTAAATAGAAATTGTATCATTAATAACCTCTAAAAAATGTCTAGTCTTATTTAAAAATCTTGATTTGATTTATTGATTAATTATATAGCAAACTTAAAAATATATTTGAAAAATGTTGCATTTAAGACAAGTTTTTATTATAGCAACTCAAGAAAATCTGTTTTAAGTGCATATATTTACTCTCCTAAATGTTTAGGTATTTCTCATAATTTTTACTTGTTAATTAAGGTTAAGAAATATCATTTTTTAGTTATGTTTCCCTTTTTACAGTGCCTAAGTCTCTGCTTATTTCTCTCTGAAATGTTTAAAAATGTGTAATAACAAATAAAAAATCAGTCTTAAGTAAATATATTTATTGTATTAATTGTTAAGGTATTTCCTAAAATTGTTGCATTTAAGACAAGTACAGAAATATATTAATTTAAAAACGGGCAAGGGTTTGAAGTTAGGTTTAACTTTTGACTTGAAAATATTGATTCTGCTAAATTTTCTGCAGCATTTCTCACTCTCACAAAATATAAAGCCAATAATGAGAGCTAATTTTAAATATAAAATAAAATTTAAAAATAAAACAGATTCTTAATTTTTGAAACCCTAAAAAATCCTCTTTTTAAGCAATTTTTCCTTCCTGTGTGGAGGAGTACTCACTTCTAGTGAGAAGGAATGGTGCCAGGGCAGTGGGTGCGGGAGTTACAGGGGGGGTGCCACCATAGAGCTGAGTGGGGGAGAGGTTATCCCCTCCAAATGCTGCTGCACATGCGCAACTGCAACTGCAACAGCAACAGCAACATCAGCGAGAAAAGTTCAACATGGCTTGTCGGTCTCTGTGGCGACCATGAAAAACGTGACATTTTTATGTTGCAAACTTTAAATCTTTCATATCAGAAAATGAAATGTTGCAATGCTGCAATTGGCCGCAACAACAACAACAGCAACAGCAGGCGCTCTGTTGACATTTCCAGAAACAAAAAAAAAATACGAACGAGGCCTTTTGTCTATGGATTTTCCAACTCCTTTGGACTTGGGTTTAACTATGCAAAATTCGAATTAAGTTGGCAACAAAAAGCAACAAAAATCCTCAGTACTTTCCATCTCATTTTCAATGGAAATTCCAAGGTAAAGTATTCGTTGAGGTTTTTCAAAGGAAAAGTGATTGGAGAGTAGGGAAATGTTGGGAAATATAATTTAGGAATATATGGTAAGAGGTATTAGATATTTTCAGGCACTGTTTTTATGTTTGTTTTATTAAAATGAAAAGATTTTTATAATTTAGAGCAAATTTTCTTAAGTTGGAAAATACTTAAGTGCAATTGAAAGAATATTTTTCGGATTAAACTCACTGAGGGAAAATTATTTCCTAGCCAAAACAATGCGTATAAAATAGTTATAAATATTTTATTTTAATCAACTTCAAGTCAACTTTGAATAAATTTTAAATCAGCTTTAAATCAACTTTGAAAGTAACTTTAAATCAACTTTACATCAATTTAAAATCATTTTTAAGACATCTTACTTGGAAATGGATTATTTAAAGCTTAAGTCCTTCTAAAACGAACTTCTTTAGGTACAGAAATACCTTTGCCATCCTGTAATTACCCCAAAAAAATATGGAAATATTGTAATATATATTGTAATATATATAAATATTATAATATATGAATATGTTATTTTAATCAACTTTAAGTCAACTTAAAAGCAAAATTTTAATCAGATTTAAATCAACTTTGAAAGTAACTTTAAATCATTTTTTAATCAGCTTTAAATCAACTTTGAAAGTAAGTTTTAAAGAAATTTTAAAACAAATGTGAATCGCCCTAGAACCAACCTAAAATCAACTTTAAACCAACTTTAAAACAACTTTACATCAATTTAAAATCATTTTTAAGACATCTTACTTGGAAATGGATTATTTAAAGCTTAAGTCCTTCTGAAACTAACTTCTTTAGGTACAGAAATACCTTTGCCATTCTGTAATTACCCTAAAAAATATGGAAATATTGTGCTAAGAGACCAAAGAGGCTTAAGTCGTTGGTAAGAGGGGGGATAAAGTGTGGTAAAGTCGATGGAAAAGCGAAGGAAAAAAGGAAAACTATGAGAACCCNCAACTTTGAAAGTAACTTTAAATCATTTTTTAATCAGCTTTAAATCAACTTTGAAAGTAAGTTTTAAAGAAATTTTAAAACAAATGTGAATCGCCCTAGAACCAACCTAAAATCAACTTTAAACCAACTTTAAAACAACTTTACATCAATTTAAAATCATTTTTAAGACATCTTACTTGGAAATGGATTATTTAAAGCTTAAGTCCTTCTGAAACTAACTTCTTTAGGTACAGAAATACCTTTGCCATTCTGTAATTACCCAAAAAAATATGGAAATATTGTGCTAAGAGACCAAAGAGGCTTAAGTCGTTGGTAAGAGGGGGGATAAAGTGTGGTAAAGTCGATGGAAAAGCGAAGGAAAAAAGGAAAACTATGAGAACCCGCATTGATTAGCAATTCAATGCAGATGTAAAGGCTCCAGGGAGGTGCTCCTGGTCGGGGATTCCCCTAGTTTTCTCTCCCTCTCTCTGTGGGGGACATTTAATTTATGCTCGCGTTTTTTGTTTATTGCGGTGTACACACATGCACCCTGCAGTGTCCAACCCCCTCCGATTTTTTATTTTCGGGTCCCGACTATAGCCCACCCCCCCGGCTGCTGTTCGATTTTGGTTGGTCAGCATCGATGCCACGCATCTGTAGCCATATCCCCATATCCATATGCATATGCATCGTATATGCCCCGTTTTTTTCCCCCCGATTTTTGTCGTATTTTTCTTTTTTAATTACAAGAGGCAACAAGCAGGATGCAGCGCCTTCTCTTCCTCGCTCTCTAGATAGAGAGAGAGAGAGAGAGAGAGAGAGGGCTCTCTATATATATGTGTGTACATGCCTCACTATATATCAGTGGGGGAGTTGGGCTACGACCTTAGTTTTTTTGGGTGGCTTTGGGTGCTCCTCTGCAGTGGCAATAATTCGATTAGTGTTCGTGTCTATTTTCAGCCTCCTCGGGCCGTCCATTGCCTCGCTTTCCCCTATCTGTTATCCTGCCGCCATTGTATTTTTTTGTCCCATTTTCTCTACTATTTTTTTTTATGTTGTGCTCTTGCTGCGCCCAACAGTTTTTCCAGTTTTCTGCTTGTTTTGCCATTTTTCCACCCATATTTTGCTCGCTTCTTGTTTATTTTGTATGCCTTTGTTTGGCGGCGGGGGGAGGGCAAAGGCAAAAAGGATGTTGCATGCTGCGCTGCAGGACTCTATCGAAGCGAGGACACCCGCGCCTGGACATTGGTCATCATTCATCAAAGTGAAATGTTGATTTAGTGCCCCGAGCTGATGCCACCGAAAAAGGAGCACAGCAAAAAATAAAGGAGAAATGAAGGAAAAATAAAGAAAAACTAGGGAAAAAACTGGGGGCTGCCTGCCTGCCAATGGTTGCACTTTCTTATTCTCTGTGAAGAGAGAGGGGGGGTTTTCCTTTTTTTGGGGGGGAGTCCCCTCCGTTCTGAGCCTCCTGGTGGCGCCATTTTGTTGCCTCAGCCTCAGTTTTGTTGCTGCTGCAGCATGTGATGAATTGATGCTGTTTATTCGACTGCAAACATAACCAGCAGCCAGCATGTGCAGAGGGCGGGAAAGTGGGGGGAAATATGGGGAAAATGGGTAGAAAAATGGCTGGGAAAATGAGTATCAGAATGAGTGAGAAAATGGGTGGCAAATAGTAGGATATAGCCAAGGCTTCTGCTGCTTCTTGTTATGCTTTTTGATTAGCAAACGGACTGAACGGAACAAAAAAATACAACAAATAAAGGGAAAATAAAAAGAAAATAAAAAGAAAATGTTGCACAAGAAAAGGCAGAACTAGAAAAAGGAAACTGAGGCACATCAAGTGGGAGAAGAGGGCAAAATTAAAAAATTCCCCAGAATGTGTGTGCAGGAAGAGGGGTTTTGGTGTGAAAAATATGGCAGGCTAAAAAATAAATATACTCTCCAGGGACTTAAGAATACTCTTTTAGCGCAGAAAATAAAAGTTAATAATTAAGGATACAAAATTGATCAATTTCCCATTTTAATATTAAAAATTAATTGCCTAAATTGTACTTAATTTCTTAACTTGCATGCATATTTGTACTGCCAATCAAAACTAACATGGAAATGCTTTTTAAAACTATAAGTAATTGGTTTTTTGAGAACTATTTTCAAGCTTTGATATATACAAAATTAAAAGCTTAAAAACATCGATAATCATTAATTTAAAAGGCCCCTAAAATGCGTAATTGTGGGAATTTATTGATAATATTTATAGCTCAAAGCATTTATTTATTTTGATTCGCCATTAAAATCCTGCTTAATTTATTATTTGATTATAACAACAAATTAAATGTAAAGAAAAAATGTAACCAATTTATTCAACATTTGTAATTCCATTTCATGTTCAATTTTTTTTAGTTTAATTTCAATTTCATTTTTTTTAGTAAAGAAAATTAACAATTATTTTGAACTTGTATATTACATATTTATATTTGTACAGCGAAGGAGTCATTTTTGACCCCAAAAATCATATATATTCTTGATTAGCATCAACAGCCGAGTTGATCTATCCAAGTTCGGCAGAAAAAAATATTTATCGAATTTTTTAAAAATTTATAAGCGGTTACATCGTCCAAATTTTCAAAAATTAACAAAAAATTTAATGTTAAATTTTTTTAAAAGCAGTTTGCAGATTTATAAACCATTTAAAAACTATCACAAAAAAGCTTTTCGAATTAAAATTAATGGATTTTTGACAAAGTTATGGATTTTTTAAACTTTGATTTCCTCAAAAAATATCATAAAACAATATATCTACGTTAAAATCTTTTTAATTTTTCACATATTAATAACAAAAGAATAGGACTTTATGTAAAATGAGTAAGGAAAAGTTTAGTTTCTGCTTGAAAACTCTAAAGTCAAAATATTCCGATTTAAATTCTAGTAATTCTATATAGTAAAATATTTATATATACAATAATATATAAAATAATAAGCTTTAAATAAATAATAAATTTCCTACATAAATGAAACACTAATTACCAAAATGTGTAACTCATAAACACAGCCAACAAAAATCTATAGTAAAATTTTTATTTAAGCCAAACAAATCCAAATTAATAATTCTAAATACTAAAATATTCATATTTACAATAATATATAAAATAATAAGCATTAAATAAATAATAATAAATTCTATAATTTCCCACATAAATGAAATATTAATTACCAAAATGTGTAACTCATTAAGCAACCCCTCGAATACCCTGAAAACCTGGCCCCGTTTGTAGGGTATGAAAATTGCACTTTTTTTGTAATGCAAAACATTCCTTCTTCTATTTTTCCGCCTCCTCCTCCGTTTTTTCTTTTCATCTTTTGCCTGTTGTACTTTCCTTTTTCTATCCTTGTTTTTAGGTCCTCTTTTGTGTTCTCCCCTTCAGTTCTCCGCGGATGTGAGCGGATGTCCTGTGCCTGGCGCTGGCCAATCAGATCGGCGCAGGCGGAGGCCGCTACCGGCGGGGGCGTGGCAAGGCTGGGACCCCCCTCCGATATATCGTTCCTCCGATAGATATAGGAGCCGGATATTGGACCCACTCAACGGGGTCCTGCTGCTACCCATGTGTACATATAGTCGAAACTCACGAAAATGTATGAAATGAAAAGCCGGACCAGGACCAGGATGATGCTGGTTGCATTTACATAGGGAAAACAGGGAAAAGCTGAGGCTGGTGGGGAGGAGGAAAAGCGGACTTTGACAAGCTCTCCTTGGCATATTGATTGAACGGTGCCCGCATGCAGGTAAATCCCCCATACGAACCGTGGCGAGTTCTTTTTAATTAACGCTAATTCCAATTACATATTTCGTTGATTTCGTTGTTTGATTTCCCTGTCAGAGATTGCAGCAGCTGTATGTATATACTATTCATACATATAAATATATATATAAAAATATATATCTGTATATATATTCCACTGACTTGTCAGGTTGCCACTCGCTCACTCTGCTTTAATTGGTAATTATAAACAAAGGTGCCCCTCAAACGCAGTTCCCTTTAACCACAATCTATTAGATAGTTATCTATGCATCTACCAATAATATATTTTAAAGTTATCTACCTACAGATAATCTTTGAAATATTTTTCGATAAAGATTAAATAATAATTCAGCGATCAAAGGTCTTAAGAGCATAAATTAATTGGATTTTATTGATTTTATCTCTCTGAGAGAAAATTTCGATTTACATATGAATGTAAGTCCATATTTAACCAAACAAATATCTATGAATTCCAAAACCCTGAATCAATTAATTATTTTTATATCTTTATCGATAACTATTTATTTTGTATAAAAAAAAACACTTAATAGCAAATAGAAAATATCAACAACTTTTAGATAATGAAATTTCATATATCGAAAAATATTAAATTTTACATATAAATATAGATTTTATGAAAGAATTATGGCAACATCTAATTTTGTGTTCAAATATTCATAGTATCGAATAAATATCGATAAATATAATTTAATATATGCCTTAAAACCCTGCCTTACTTATTTAAAACTAAATTATTTGTTTACTTATTATATTTATTTGCAGAAAGAACATCTTTAACTAAGTTCTTTGACACAGGTTCTTATATTCAGCATAATATTGCTTATACAAATGTATGTTGCTGCCTTTAAAATATTGTTTTGTATATCGATTATTTATCATTAATTTAATTCTAAATGAGAAATATAATTAAACACATTATTTATATATATTTTCCGGCTTACCTTTAGTAAAGGATTGAAGTTAAGTTAAAGCTTATTCAATTTACAATTGTTCATATATATAAATATATACAAATTTATGTGTTTTTGTATATTTATGTTCGCTTTTCTGCAAGTTGCGGGCGCCATAAACTGGAGAAGATATCCAAAGATCGGCGACGAGCAATGCGAATGTCATTCGCTACACTATTTTCTATACATCACTGAGAGAAATATATAAGTAAAACAAGACTAAAACTTATATATTTCTTTGCCTAGCTAAAGATATTTAAATTATGTTTATATTTATAATTACATATGAAATTAATTATAATTTATGGTATGTAATTAAATGCAATAAATGAATGTCTTGTATTCATAACACAAAGCGGTGTTTTTCTTAATGTTTTTGTATGCTCTTCAAAACTTGTATAAAAAGTTTTAAGTACTTAAAAATGTTTGTAACTCTAATTTATTTATATAACAAATAAAAAGCATCTTTAATTTCGAAATGATCTTTTTGCTGTGTGCTCTTCTTCGCGCTGTTGTTATGCATTCCAATGGCAAACTGGGGATCGGTCGCAAAAATGCGCAGATTTTTCGTTTGGATTTTGGTGGGAGGTGGTGGCGGCGGCCAGGTGGGGGGGAGGGACTGTGGAGGGAGGTGGTGCTGGGGGGTGAGGACAAAAGCGCAGGCGGGTGGGCGCCGTTGGCCCCATCGCGAGAGCCGGGAACGTAAAGCATAATAAAAAGTCGTGCCTTACGTGCAGCAGTTGGGATCCCGATCCCTCCTACTCCTCAGACTCGCAGCCTCTTTCTCCTGCTTCCCCTCCTTCTTCTCCTCCTTCCCCCTTCCCATTCTCCTCCTTTTCCTCCTCATTCTCCTCCACCTTTTCTGCGTCCTCCACCCACCCAGCGACCTGCAAGCATTTGCTTTAAGAGGTAGCACTGGGGGTCTATGGGTTCTTCGATAAGAAGTCTCTTTTTTTGACTAGTAAATTTTATATTAGTACAAAAAATAATACAATTATTTAATTTTTAATATTTTTAATCATTAAACTTATTGATTTCATATAAAAAAAATCTTGAACTTGTCAATTTCTTATATAAAATCCCTAATTCTTATATTAATACAACAAATAATAAAATGATTTAATTTCTATTATTTTTAATCATTGAACTATTGATTTTATATACAAAAAAAAACCTTAAACTTGTCAAATTCCTTTATAAATTCCCAAAATTTTATATTAGTACAAAAAATAATATAATTATTCAATTTCTAATATTTTTAATCATTGAACTTATTGATTTTATAACAAAAAAACCTTGAACTTATCAAATTCTTATATAAATTCCCTGAAATATTCAGCGGTTTTTGTTGTAAAGTTAATACAACTTTCCTTACAGGATATTCCTTTTGTCGTATATCCCATCCATTATCTATGATGCACTTTTCGGTTGCCTAAGCACAACACAAAAAAAAAAACACATTTTTAGTGGCCATGACTGCCCCTCCCCCCCTCTACCGCCCACGCCCCCACCCGCTGCCACCACCCCCTCTGCGATTTGCTGTTTTGCCGTTTTTTATGAGCGTCTTAAGGGCACGCACGATTTTTTGTGATTTTTGCGTGGCGCGTTTTGGGCATGGTTCCTCTCTGCAGTTGGCTACCTCTCCCCTCCCCTCCCCCTCACCCCTAACCCCTGCAGGTAACCCTCCCCACCCCCCGCCAATGTGCGTTATGTGGCACTGATTACCGTTGGCTGTTCGTTGGGTTCCTCTACTCGAACGGCGAGCAAAAGGTCAGCAAAGTTGGGAAACTGAAATGCCTTTTTCCCGGGCATCGGGGCTTTGAAAATTGAATTTAATTTATTTGGCAGTCGACGCTGGCAGCGCCAGGCAGCAAGTGGGAGTGAGGAGGAGGCCCCATGGGATATATGCCACAAATCGGGGGCAGTATAAAGAATTCAGCTTTGAGTCAAGCAGGAATTTTGTTAGATATACTTTAATATATTTCTTACTCTTTTAAATGAGGGTTTCTTGGGGTTTCAATTTCGAAGTTCAATAAGAAAACTTAATTAATCAAAAGAAGTTAAAGCAGAAATAAAGTCTTCGGGTGATAAAGGTAATTTTTATAGGTTTCCAGGGTACTTTTATTATAGTTAAAAGCTTGCTAGAAAATGAAGGACCCATTTTCGACCCCATAAAGCCTGTATATTCTTGATCAGCATCAACAGGCAAATCTTTCTGTGTAAAAATAATCAAAACAAAAATTTTACCCAATTTTTGAAAATTGAATAAGGGTTACATCATTAAAATTATGAAAAATGCAATAAAATTTTAAAACTTTAAATTTGCAAACTTAATTTGCAGATCTAAAATCCCAATAAAAACTAACACAACACCGCTTACCGCTGCTTTATTGAAGCAATTTTGGCAGAGTTATGCTATTTTTAAACTTTGAATTTTTCACAAAAGTGTAATCGATAAATATCGATTTAAATACTTTAAAAAATCATAATTCTGCGATCCTTTTCGACCGCTTATAATTGACATAAATCCTACGACTACCCAAAGTCATATACATAATTAAATTCTTAATTAAAATCTCGATACATAAATAATATATAATTTAAGTAGTAGTTTTAATGTTACTCAATTTTTCAATTTGGTAAAATTACCAATAATTTTATTTGTTAGAAATTGTAAATTTAATATGAATACTTTTTAATTTGTATATAAACTGACTCAGAATTTTCCGAATTTTTCCTAATTAAAATGAATGCTTTGTTGACTTAATTATGGTTTATTTTTTAATTTGAATTTGTCATAGGAATAACAATATAAAATTATGGAATAATATCTATTTTAAATGAGCAAATATTTAGGTACTTTGTGAGTTATTAAAATGTCACATAAAAGAACAAAAAACAACAGTGATTGTCAAAATCCATATAAATTCCAAATTGACATTAAAAGCAAAGGTAAAAAATATTTCAAATAATTTGAAATAAAATTCTTAATTTCTTAATTTTGAAATATTTTAAAAGGGGTATCATTATTAATAAAAGTTAAGAGCAATAATTTGACAATATAAATCCAGCCTGCAGACATATTAACATAATAAATACCCACTATTCAAAATCAAAATGAATACCTTGCTGGCCTACTAATGATCTATTTTCCAGTTGCAATTGTAACCTAGGAGGGTATACAAGCATCGGTTTCCCTGAGTAGGCTTCCATTTTTGTTACAAATTTAAGGAGATTATTTATAGATAAAGTAATAATTTATGCTCACTTCGACAAGTGCTAATAGTTTAACTTAACTTGCCACTTGGCTTGGAATTTGTTCTAGCTGCTGGGTCCTGTATCCTAGGTCCTATATCCTATATCCTGTATCCAATATCCTGGATCTTTTATCCTGGGCCCTAAGTCTCTGAGTTTGTGTGTGTGGTTGGGCCGTTTCAGTGCCGGTATCTGGGGGCTATACGACAGTACAGCAAATGTGAATTTAGTTGCCACCAAAAACTGCAATAAGCCGGCAGGACTTGCTACAGGACAACGTCACTGCAGTCATTTCACACACTCACACACACACGAGGCACAGAACACGTGGAAAAATAAGCTCCATTTTCACATTTAAATTTTTCAAATTAAATAATTTTGCAAGGTTTGTAAAATAATAAATTAATTAGATAATTAAATAAAATTAAGTAAAGTACATTTCGTAGTAAATTACTTGGCATACAAGTGCTTGGACAGTAAGAAGGAGATTTCTTAATATTTTGTTTCCAGTGCAGGCCTTCGAGAATTCTTGTAATCCTGTCAGAGCACGTGTGCATCCCTTTGCCACCCACTCCCACTCGATCTCTTCTCACTCTCTCTCCCTCTCTTTCTCACTCTCTCTCTCCCTCTATCTCTCCCTCTATCTCTCCCTCTATCTCTCCCTCTATATCTCCCTCTCTCTTCCTCTATTTCCCCCTCTTTTACTGCTTCTCTCTCTAAAAAAGCTAGCTAGGGTCCTTGCATTTTATTTTCGTTTATCATTTATTTACTACTCAATTTTTCTACTACTTTAGTCGCCCAGAGAGGGGGCTTCTGAGAGGGTACATGGGGGTGAGCTGAGTGGGGTCTTGGGGGGGTTTGAGGGGTGGCTGTGGGACGGCCCAAGTTTATTTCGTATGCCAAGTAACGGCAGCTCGGTGCAGCTGTTGTTGCACGCGACTTTATCCTTCAAATGTCCTTGCGTGCGTTGCAAACGCCGACGACCATTTTACGTGCCACGAACGCCCTTTTCCTACGCCACCTTCACTAGGAACCCCCCTCTAACTTGCTTCACCCCTTGTCCTGGTCCTGTTCCTGCTCCTCCCCTGACCCCGTCCTGGCCTTTGGATTTTAATGGCTGCTGCAGCCCTCGGGGAGTCCCCGCAGTGTGCAGTGTGCAGTGCATCCACATCCACATCCACATCCTTGCATTCGTGATGCGGCCGGCTACGTCCATCCTTTGTCCCAAAACCCCCACAAAAGCACTGAGAAAAAATAGGGGAAATAAAGCAGAACTAGAGGCATAATTAAATCCATTGTTATGCCTAAAATATTAATTACTAATTCACTCTAAATGTGCTTTGTATGTTAAGAACTACGCAAGTTATAAGATGTTTTGCCTTTCTTTATAACCTACATATTTTCCATAGTTTTACCATACACGCCATATCATTTGGCAATTCTATATATCCTTTTTTAAGCTTTATACTCTATATAATTTCTATACTTTGCCACCTTTTTTCTCCCCGTGCTGACTCCTCGTCGCCATTTTAATTTTGCCTGCTGCACAACGTCGAATTTTCTAATCTTGTGCGGACTACGGCTCCCCAGTTGCTGCCTCGTCCTGCGTTCTGCGTCCTGCGGCGGCTCCTCCATGTTTGTTGCTGGTTCGGGGGTCGCAGCATTTTGGCGCCAGAGGTCGTTTAAAGGACTTTTGCCGCAGGCCTTCTGCACCACCACCTCCTCCTCCCTCTGCTGTGTGTGTTTGTGTGCGTGGCGACGTCCTTCGTGCTGCATCGTGCATCCTGCCGCTGCCTGCTGCCGCCTGCATCCTCCGTCCAAGATGGATGACGTGTCAGTGGGAATTGATGATGCTTGGGGCTGGCCAGAAAACAAAAATGGCGGCGGCTTCCTGCTGAAGCGAGAGGCCAGAGGCCCCCCTGTCCCTCTGTCCCCTCCCGCGGCCACGTGGCGTATGAGTGATGCTGCCATGGCATCCAATCCGAAACGCAAAACCCAACATCAAAAACTTAAAGCCCAACACCAGAAAACCAACACCCCAAACCCAACAGCCCAAACCCAAAACCCATAACCCACAACCCATAACGCCTTTTACACCCTGTCTCAGTCCTGATTCCAAAATGTCACCCACACTCGATGAAGGAATATTGCCAAATATTAAAAAAAAATCCTGGCTGCCAGGAGTTCAATTAATTGTAGCTTTCTTCGATTCCGCTTATTGTTTTGACCAGCATGAAGTGGGGTTCAAATATATATAATATTCGTAGATATTTAAAGAGCTGCACTTGAAATACTAAAAGCTTCTCCCTAATAAAGTTTAGAATAGCCTTGAATCTTTAAAAGACTAGCATGAAGTGAAGGATAAATATTTATATGATTCTTTTTGATATTTAAAAAGAATATTAAAGTGACCTTGAGGCTTTACAAAAAGAAAAAAAATCATCCACATAAAGTTTTGCATAGAACATATATTTTATAAGCTAGTAAAAAGAGGATTATTAAAAAGATATAAAATATATTTATATACTTTATAAAATATATATTTTATAAGCTAGTAAAAAGAGGATTATTAAAAAGATATAAAATATATTTATATACTTTATAAAATATATATTTTATAAGCTAGTTAGAAGAGGAAATTAAATAATAGATATGAAATATATTTTTGTAAAGCCTCAAAGTCACTTTAATATATATATTTAATAGATATACAATTAATATATATTTAAATATACCTTGATATTTATGGAGATGAGAGTAAGGTTCTAAGACAATAGAAGTTACTTCCGGATAGAGTTGGGAATAACTATTCAAATTTTAAAACCCATCACGAGAGGAAGGATCCATTTATATATATATAATAATATAATAATAATATAATAATAATAATCCTTGTAAATATTTAAAGAAATTAACATGAGGGGTACTGGGCTAATAAAATCACCTCCCTGAATAGAATATATTTTGTTTTAGGCTACCATTAGGTGCGAATTAAACAAGTATAATATTTGCACACATTTAAGGAGGTTCTTGAATAATAAAAATAAATAGTCATATTTTTTGTAGCTACTTTAGGAGTTAAACTTGAGGTTCTAGAAAAATAGAAGAACCTTTCTGATGGAGTTTGGAGTAGCTATATATATTTTATAGCCTAGCATGAGATGGAGAATAAATATATATGTATAATAAATAGATTAAATGAAGATATTTAAGGAAATTAACTTGAGGTTCTCGGATAATAAAATCACCTTCCTGAATAGAATTTATTTTTTTAGGCTAACATTAGGTGACAAATAATCGAGTATAATATTTGTAGATATTTAAGAAGGTTCTTGAATAATAAAAACATTTCCCAGAAATAGTTTGTAGCTACTTAAGGAGTTAAGCTTGAGGTTGGAATAGCTTGAGGTTCTAAAGATATTTACCAAATGTAATTTAAAATATTCATTTATATTTTCTATAACCTTATCTATGCTTAAACCTTTGAATTAATTGAATTCCTCTTACCTTTTGGGGTCAGTCTTTTCCTGTCCAGCTGCCACGAGCGAGTGTCAACCTCCTCGGGGGGAACCTCCTTGTAGTTCACTCAAGCTGCATGTCTTCCTGACTCCCAGTGCCACTTCCTCCCCACTTCCCTGGGGAAATGAGACTGAGAATGAGACTGCCTCTTGTCACCTTGAGGAGCCGAGCATAATAAATAATTGTGTGCGTTTCGGGGCAGTGTGCGATTCGGTTACAGATTGGGATCGGACAACGGCGTTCCCGATTCTGTGGATCCTGAAGCCTGGAGCCTGGGACTCCGTCTCCAAGTCTGACTCCGACATGAACCCCATCTGGACAGGCACTTTTCTCTCTCTCTCTCGTCTCGCTGCGAATTAAGCTGTTGACACATAACATCATGTCGCACTTGTCTGCTGGCACAAATCTCGCCAGGTGAGTGGAAACGCGCGCGCAACATGAGCCCCATGATCGCGGGTTGTGTGTTTGTGTGTGTGGTGCATGTGTCCATGTTGCCTGTTGCAAGTTGCTGTGGCAGCTGGAGTTGCTGGCATTGCTGCTTTGTCCCCGGAGCAACACGACGGCACCATGGCGAGAGAACAGCGGGCGGGCTCTCAGCGAACTGCCCGAAAAAAGCTTTTGGCACATCTTGCCGCATGTTGTCGCCGCGCTGCGAGGCGATGTTGCTGGCCTGCACTGGGAGAAATAATAATAAAGTTAATAGGGATTTTGTTTAATATTTGTTTATTTATTAACTTCAAAAAATAAGTGTTTATTAGGCCTTGTAAGTGGTTATTTTTAAGAAGAAATTACCTAAAACAGGTAAAAAGCGCTAACAAAAAGAGAGTTTTATAATTCCCAAGTGTGGTTTTTGCCTCTTGCATTACAATTATGTTTTCCATTTTCTGTAAAAAACTGCTTTACAAAAATAATCATTTAATAAGAATTAAGACAGGGTATTTTTTTAATAAATAAATAGTAATTTACTTTAAAAAAGAGGCTTTGGTAATGCTTATAATTCCCAAGTGTGGTTTTTGCAAAGGCATTTCAAGTATGTTTTCCATTAAAAAACTGCCTTACAAAAATAATAAAAAATTAAATTTTCCATTAAAAAACTGCCTTACAAAAATAAACATTTAATAATAATTTTGCAATATTTTTTTTTTAATAAATAAATAGTAATTTGATTTTAAAAAGAGTCTTTGGTAATGCTTATAATTCCCAAGTGCGAATTTACTCGAAGCAGTTTATGTAATATTTGTTTCTCTCTTCCATATTTATCAGTTCTCTTCAAAACTAAAATTAAGCAAGTAGATAAAAAAAATTCTGACTTATTAATTACAAATTCTTGAAGGCTCTTTTAATTTTCTTTCAGTGTACTGTTGCCCATGAACGAAGCCACTCTGGCAATTTGTGAGTGGATTTTGTGGCCATTTCTTAGCTGTTTTGCTTAGGCGATCGTCAAATTGTTTTTCTGCCCATAAAGCTAAGGAGAGGTTGAAGCGGTAAAATGGGGAAAATAGGAAAATGGAAAATTGGTCAAATGACCCAAGCCTGTCAACCTTTTTGCGGCCAAAGCGCCAACTGACAGTCGCAGTTGGCAAGGCGTTTTCCTAGCAGTTTTCTTTATAGGAAAAGTTTTGAGACATATATTAGCTTAAATATTTATTTATTTTGTAATTATATTTATAAATAGGATTAGATTTGTAAAAAAAATATTATGTGTTACGACTTTAAATAATAACCAGAGAGAGGCTAAGTTATTGCTCCTCAACCCCTGCAGACTTTGGTTTGTTTTTCTGCAGAAGCCAGATTCAACGCTGATCTTTGGCTTCTTTCTTGGCCCCTCTTTTATCACCATTTCCTCTTCCCCTTCATCTACGTGCTGTGATTCCTTGGGCCCCTCCTGTCAATTGCCTAATTAGTTGGCAACATTTTTCCCACGCCCACGCAACTCGAACTCGAAGCTCCTCCACCAGGCACTTGTCTGCCACAAATCGCGGTGATCTATGGCCAGGCAGAGGCAGAGAGAGAGAACAAAACAGACAAAGAGACAGAAAGAGATAAAAGAAAGAGAGATAGAGAGAGAGAAAGAGAAGGATAGGGTATAATCCTGAGACCAAATTTGGCAGCAGGGAATATCCTAACATCATGCCAACTGTTTGGGTAAATCAAAGCACACTACTTCTTGGCCAAAAAGGAACAGGGAAAGCTAAGAGAAGAGTTCTTGTTCCACTCTCCCTGGAAGACAGGAGACTGGAGACTGCAGAAACTGTAGACTGTGGACTGTAGACTGGCGGAGAGCAGATCCCAAAGAGATCCCGAGAGCCAACAATAAAACTCATAAATCAAATGAGACAAAAGACTCGAGGCGAACGCAGGACACGAAAACCGAAAGCTGGCGTGCGTCGCAGGCTGCCACTTCCCTGGGAGAACCGAACCTACAATACACTAGGAGAAAACAATTAAGGAACTTGAGGGATAATTAAAAAAAACTTGCCTCGCTAACAAAATAATACAAAATATATTGAAAAATATTTTTTAACACTTGTATTTAAAGCTGTAATAAATTTTCCTTACTTATAAGGCATACATTTTTGCTCTTGGTTTTTTTTTTTTGCAGTGTCCTGGCAGCAGGGTTCATGAAAGGAGCAGGAGGACAGGGGACTGGTACAACGCAATATTGAGCCACGAACTGCGAACAATGGGAGCAAATAACTGGCAGGCATTTCGCAGTCGCAGTCAAAATCCCAGGCTGGGGGAGCACAACATAGACGTGGACATAGACATAGATGGTCTCCAGATGAGTCTCCCAGCGATGAAACATGAAGCGGAGGAGCCACATCCATCGACCACCGAGGCAGCAGCCGCTGCAGCAGCCGCCGCAGCAGTTGCTTCGAGTAGTCAGCGATTTTCAAGGTAAAGACAAAAAGAAGGCCCAGGTGAGGACAGGAGGGCAATGGGAGGAGTGGAGAGAGTGTCCATTTGGGCCAAGGAACCTAACGAACTCTGGATACCCTACAGAGGCACAGGAGTGGGTGGGCAGAGAGCTACAGGAGCTAATTGCAAGGATAGGTAGGGGTTTTTCGAGGGGACTTGAGAACTCAAGTTAAGATATTCATTTTTAAGGGTTAAAAATGTATAATATAATACAAATATTTCAAAATATAATGCAAATATTTATAATATACATTTTTAAATATAATATTCATATTTAAATAAAATATTCATATTTATAATAATATTCATATTTATTTTAATATAGAAAAAATAATAATAAAATATTGAGTCGCTGGAATAGCTTAAAATTTTTCCCTGGTTACCTCAAAGCTCAGAGTTATAACTTATTTAATAATGATATATATTTATGGTACAACGTAAGGATAGCTCAGAATTTCCCTGGTTACTTTTGAGTTCATAAAAAACATTTAATTTTAATAATAACATTTTGTATTAATAAAAGATTAAAAACTTATTTCAATAAATAAATTTTAAAAATAAAAAATATATACCTATTTATTAAGAAAATAAACCTAAAACTATTAATAAAGTGTGAAGTCGCCAGCATAGCCAAGGATTTTCATGGTTACCTCAGAGTTTAAAGTAAAATATTAATTTTAATGAGTAAATGTTTATTATAAAAAATATATTTAACTATAAAATAAAGTTAAACATAATAAATGTATACTAATTAAATTAAATTATTTATTCCAAAATATTGTATACAAAATATGCTGTGTTTTAAATGAATTTAAATTTCTTTATAAATCCTGAAAGCTATCAGCCCTGCATATTTACTATATTTCATTAAATTAAAATTTTAAAAGTATTTATACAATATGTAACATTAAATCTTATTATAAAATACACAAATAAATATGCATTTTATTAATTAAAATTAAATTGTGGCCAAAGCTTTTGGTTAACCAAAACAACTCTCGTTGCTCTCGAAAGAGCAAAATGCAAAAGTCACCAAAATGATGCACAAGTGTCGCCCCAGAACCCACAGCGAAAGATCGAGGGCAGTGCTCCGATGGAAATGGTCTAGGGATTGGGGGATTGGGGGACACCGATGGGCCAGAGCCCAGTCAAGGGCACTGCACCGGCTGGGCGATGGCGATTCCTATGCCGAATGCCCAGCGACAAGATGAATTTCCAGCGTATTTTGCATTGCTGCTTTTTGGTTTCATTTCGGTCATGGAATAGTCAGATATATATATATATATATTTGTATATATACCTATATATATATAGAAAATATATATAGAAAGATTTTTTTGGGCGCTTCGTTACACAAAATCACGAAGCGGATCGTGCACGACTATTTTGCGTGAGCTGAGAGCATGATCAGAACTCGAGTTGGTCCTGGACCCAAGCAGGCAGCAGGCAGCAGGCAGCTGCTGCGACCTGTTCCCGGCTCAAGACCAACTCCAAATTCCAGTCCAAGATCCCTCCGAACCGATTCACACTCCTCCCGGACAACTGCTGGCACCTTTTTGGGTTTGCTTTTGACAGTTTAAAGACCAGAAAATAACCGAAACGAGAGACTCCAAATTGGTTTTGTAATTTGAACTGCGGCACACTTTCAAAAAAAAAATATAAACAAAGCGGCTCAAGGAAGCTGGGAATCGGTAACCAAATTAAAGGAGCAACAGGTGGATTGGTATATTTAAATATTAAAACAAGAAATATTAAAGTAAAACATAAGAACTTATTAAGTTGAGTACAAGGACTTCGATTCTACATTGCTTTTAGCCTTGAATTTGTTTAAAGAAAAATTCGAATTAATATTTAACAAATATTTTATATATTTATAATAAATATTTCTACGTTTTAAGCTTCGTTTTTTCAGGCCTGGCCTGCACTTTGTTTTATTTCTCACGCCTTGAACTTGACCAGCGGCTTTAACCTTTCGCTGACACACAGAAAAGGCAGCCAGAGTCCCGGAATCAAGAACCCAGAAACAAAAATAAACCCCTTACTCTCCCCGAAACCAGCACCCAGAAACCGAGAATCCGAGAACCTGTGTGTCAGTCAGGCTAATAAAAATAGCATCATGTTGCTGATGTTGCTGTTGCAGTTGCAATGGATGTTGCTGCTGCTGCTGTTGCAATGAACATACGAAATTCGTTTACATTTTTGCCATTTGTGCGAATTAGAGACAGGGCGACAAGGCAGCTGAGCTTCTGTACTTTTATTACTGCTGCCAACTAACTAGATAACAACATTGGCAACAACAACAGCAACTGCAGCAGCAACAACAACTGCAGCAACAACAACAACTGCAGCAACAATGACTTGAACAACTTGCACTTGTCAACGGGATTTCTTTGCCCCAACAGCACCTTCGTCTCAGTTAATTTCTCTGTTTTCTTGGCTTCAAAAAACCACTGAAGGCATTTGCGATTTTTGAGGAAAAAATTAACCCATTTTTCTAAAAAAAAAAATTAAAAATCTCATTTTAAATCCATTAAAAACCAAGTAGAAAAAATCAAACCAGACTGAAATCCGTTGAGTTTAAGCCAAGTTACGATCAAAAAACCACTGAAGAAGTTCGCGATTTTTGATCCAAGAATTTACCCATTTATTTCATTTTTAAAATTAGTATTCTTTTTCCTTATTTCTAAGAAAAAGAGAAGCTTTATAAATACGAACATAAATTTGAAAGACAAAGAAATGTCCTACAAGTGGGCTTTGTGGTCTGTTTGGGTCCACCCTAATCGAATTAGCTCCCTTGGACACACACATAAAGGTGGCTCCTTCGCAAGTACATCGATATGTGAACACTGTACAGTGTGCACTTCACATTTACCACAAGGGGCAAAGGGGACAGGGGAAACGAAAGCAAGATAGAACAGTAAAAAAAGCACAGAAATTAGAGACGAAAATGCTGACTGAGGCAGAAGAACAAAGGCGCTTCCTGCCAGGAGCTGTCCAGCCAGGCAGGTGCCCAGTGTGGGTTAAGCGAGGCTCCACTGTAAGCGGAATGTGTGTGTGTGTGCAAGTGTTTTCCAGTTGATGTAACATTACTTTGAAATCTTTTGCCAGGCAGCCAAATGAAAAGCAAAGAGAAGATGTTTGCCGCCGCCGCCGACGCCTCTGCCTAAAAGAAGCAAAAGAAGCTTAAAGTGGGGCCATCAGGGGCTCAGGTGGGGCCTAACCGGCAATTAACCCATGAGGCAGTCTCCCTAAAAAATTCTACATAAGCTTGTTTTAATTTTTAATACAAAATACATACTGGCTTTCAATGTAACTACTTTCAAAATAATTAATTGTAAAAGAAAAGCTACCAAAAATACAGCAAACACATTTAATTGAAATAATCTATATCAATAATAAATTGAATAATATTATATTATATATTATAATAATAAGAAAACTAAAATTAAAAAACCCAAATGATTTAATTAATAATTAAATTTTCTTAATATTCAAAATTTAGTCTTTCTTCAGAATGAATTATTCCCTTTAATTATTCGACCCTCCGCCACGTGTGGGGTTAACAGGGGGCTTCCAGCGTGAACTTCCAGAGGTGGCTTCCAGGCAGGCTTCCAGGGGGGGAAGCTTCCGCGAGGAAGGTGTAACTGCCGCTGAGACAACGGATATGGATACTCGGCTTAATTTCAACCGGCGCTCTGCTGGTCAACTGACCAAACAAAGTTCGCCTCTCTTCGATGGGGGGCTGAAGTGGGGTTAAGGTGCCTTGGAAGGGGAGCACAGAGCATAGAGGGGGGAGCTGGAAAACGGGGTTGGCGGGGGTGATGCACGCGAAACGCTTCGCTGGACAATGAACAAGCGAAATTAGAGAATGTAAACAGCGAATTTTATCCTGTTCGCTGCTTTGGCCACAAACAAAAAAAAAAAAACAAAAAACACAAACAGTAAAGCCCATAAAAACAGCAGGGTTTAAGTAAATAATACTTAACAATAATAATAAAATATTTAATGTATAGATAAAGGAAAATGTGAAAAATACATATTGAAAAAAAAGAAGAGAGGAAAATTTAACATTTAAAAAGAGTAATTTAAAAGGTTACTAAAAAAGTAATAATTATATTTATAATAAAATATTTAATGTACCTATAAATAAAGGAAAATGTGAAAAATACATATTGAAAAAAAGAAGAGAGGAAAATTTAACATTTAAAAAGAGTAAATTAAAAGATGACTAGAAAAGTAATAATTATAATAATAATAAAATAAACCATTAAATTGGTTGCTCAACGCAAAAATAAAAATTAATTATCTCACAAAAAAAAAAATATAATATAAAATATTTAAGGATACAAAAGAATAAGCTGTTAAAAACTAAATACATAAAATAAATAAAAGAGATAGATTTAATACTTAAAAATAACAAATTAAAAGAGCCTTTCTAGTAAAATTAATAATTAAAACAATAATAATAATAATAATAGTAACAAAATAATGATAATAATAATAACAATAATAAAATATTAAGTAAAAAATTAAGAATATGCCAATAATGCATACATAATAAAAAGAAAATACAGATTTAATATGTAATTACCTGAAACAAAAGTTTAAAGACCCTTTTTCCTAAGCATTATTTTCCCAATTTCTTTTAATTAAATCGTTATATATTTCATTTTTTTATACATATATATTTTTTATTATTTTAATAACTAACTTTCTAAATTTGTATCTATCTTGTTGGTTATTATCGTGGCTACTAGACAAACATATAGATAGCTCCAATGAAACGTGGACCATTTTTCTTTGTCTGAGCCTGGGGACCTGTCCGAGGAGATGCCACAGAGATGGGCAAGGGGACAAGGACAGGGGGCTGACCAGGGGACAGGGACAGGGACAGGGGGAGGACCAGGGGGGCAATAACAGGGAACAGTGATGGGGGAAAGACAGCAACAACGGCGCCAGTTGACACGTCTTTTTCCTTTGACAAACATTTAAACCGGCGCTGGTGTAGCAACAAAAACAATTACAAGCAATTCTGGCTTCCACCTTAACCTTCGACTTAACCTCAGACATTACTAAATGTATAAAAAAAAATAACAGCAACAGAAACAAGACAAGAGTTCTGACGTCATAACAATAAATAAACAGGTAGAGAACCCTTTTGGGTGTAGAAGCGGCAAGAGGAAAATCCAAGGCAGAGATAACTGCAATAGTTCAGTTGGAATATTTAATATATCTCTTAGAAATTATAATATTAGAGACATCAAATGTAATATTTATTCTTATATTCAATATGATATTTAAGCTATATTTCAATTGTAATATATTAAATATTTATTTATATTAAATAATAATATATGTAAAATGTTTATTGTAATATTCTATGACATAGTATTTAATATTTCTTATTATATTTTATATAATTCTTAAGATATATTGAAGTTAAAATATTGAATAATAATTATTATATTTCATATAATATTTATGCCTCGTCAAAGTTAAAATATTTAATATTGAATATTATTTTATTAAGGCAATATTATATTCAATATGATATTTAAGCTTTATTTCAGTTATAGTATTTAATATTTATTATAATATTCCATGACATAGTATTTAATATTTCTTATCATATTTTATATATCATATTTAAGTTAAAACATTAAATAATTATTATTATATTTAATATAATATTTATGCCTTATCATAAAATAAAATATATAAATATTTAATATTTATTATTATATTGTTAAGGCAATATTTGAGTCATCATATTTAATATTTCCAACCATATATAATATAATAATGGCGAAATATTTATGCTAATTTTGTACTATTTATTGAAGTTGAAAAAGTCAAAGCAGAAGAATATTTACCACACAGTAATACAGGTATTTGAAAAAAATAACTATATATTATATAAGAAAATGTATATTTTTTAGCAATCCAAAAATATCACGAGAATAATTCAGCCAACAACTTGAAGTCACAACAAAACATTGTTAAAACTTGTCACTTGCCGAAAGAAAACAATTTCATATGGAAATCAACATCAAGAAACTTGTGCGTATTTTTTTGTTATTATATTTTAGTGAGTTATTGCTTTCTTTTTTATTTTTCATATATTTAATTCCATTATTTTATTTCCTTAGTTATTTTAGCAAAGAAACAAACAAGATGCATCACCAAAAAAACAAAATAATTTGGACTGAAGCAGAACAGCAAAGACGCATCATGTAAGGAGAGGTTTAGAATGGCTTAAGCGAGGCTGTAAGTAAATATTTTCCAATTGAACTACTAATAGAACTCATTAGCTTTAACATAGCTCTCGAAAAGATGTATATGAAAAGAACCCCCTGCCTTAGTCTAATCCTTGCCCCGAAAAGTTACAATTAAACCGGGACGATTTGTTAATACACAATTTTCAGTACACAAGGATACAGCAGTGAGTGTAGTGTAGTGTGTGTTTATGGCAATCCCTGACTAGACATAAAATCCAGCCAACATTTATAGAGGAAGCTACAGGCAGGACGAGAGAGCATTTTGGGGGGCACTTGATGGAAGGCAGCAGGGCGAAGGACGAAGGACGAAGGACGATGAACGGGGGCCATTGTTAGCGGTTGCCGCATCGCATCGCAGCGCATGGCACTTAACCCCTTGCTGCCCAATCTCTCTGCTCCAAGGGTTTGTCGGTCTGCTGGCGCTTCATCAATTCGGTTCATGTCCGTCCGACCCATTGAAACAAAACAGGAGTGGCCCAAGGATCGGGCCTTTGACAGGAGGCTCCGGGGGGAACGGAGACGGCGGACGACATTTCCACATTTCCATTTGAATAATTTAGACATTTTCGTTGATGAATAACCGAAAGCACATTGATAGATATTCGCCGGCCCTCCTCGGTCCCTTCTCTCCCGCTGTCTACGCAGAGGCCAACCTGTACGAGAACATATATGTACTATATATAGGTATATACACACCACATATGTACAGTCAACGGCTGTCTGGAGTCAAGTGGCAGGCGGAGTGAGTCCTTTGACTCGAAATACTATCGCCCACACTCGAAATGCGCCTTTGTGTTTCACATTTTGGTCAAATGCCGAGTTCCCAAACTCCCAAACTCCCCCCGGACCTGGGCTTTAAGTCAACCAACGAAAAAAGGAATAACTATTTAAGGGTCCCCCAGACACATACGTATTTTCAATTAACATTCATTTACCATATTTATTGGACGGAAATCGATTTCAAGGGGCCAGAAGAACAGGGAATTGTTGGGGCAAAACTAAAGGAAAACTAACTAGAAAGTATATAAACTTAAATACCTACACAAGTTTATATAAAATAGAGAAACTTGTATAAAATGTAACAATAATAACGATAAAGTTTTAAACCCTTATCTTATCTATCGGTTCCTATCGATAGGCAAGTGATAGTTTACTCCTCTCTAGAAGAAAATGAACAGGATGATGCAGGCAAACCAAATCAAGTAAAGAAGCACTCACAAAACAGCAAAAACATTGTGTAATTTAAAGTAATTTAAAGTAAATTAAAACAATTAAAACAGAAAACTAAATAAAGCCATATTTTTCCTATATAATTTTCACTTTTTTGAATCCACAGTAAATTTCGAGTATTATTTCATATTCCCTTTAGCATTCATTGCAATTTCCAACTCAATTTTCACACTTTCCACACACTTTGCCACGATTTTCACCCCGCTCTGGCAGGAAAAGGCTGTTGACGATGATGGATTTATGAGACATTGTCTTGTTGAACAACGGCATTCGGCAAATTGTTGCCAACTTGATTGTAAAATATGTGTGTGCAAAATGCAAAAGGTAGGTGGCAAATTAGCAGAGGAGCTGGAGGGGGATTGGGGGAGTCAGGGGCCTCCAGAGGGGTGGCTGGGCTTGTAATGAGCCGCTGCTAATTAATTTGTATAATGTGCCGACTGAGAGACGACGACTGATAAGTGGCCGTAAACATACAAAGGCATATGGGCCCCATCACCACTCTCCTCACTCATCACTGCCCACTTCTGCTCTCCTCTTTTCTCTAAGCGAGGAATGCACAGAGAGAAATATTTGCATGGGTTAATTTAAGTAATTTTAACTTTAAGAGGATTGTAATAAATTAAAATTAGTTAAATTAAATAAATTAAATTAAAAAGGAAATTTGTAGGTTGACTTGTTGGTTTTCACACAGAACTTTAAATACATTCTTTGCTAAAAAAAAAATATTATTAAGCAGAAACATAAACTATAAACGTTGTGATTTTAAATAAGAGTTTTTTATACCCTTTCCAGATATTATAATTTCAATTACAATGAGACATTTTCCACCCTATAAAACATATATATTCTTGATCAGCATAAATTGCCGAATCGATCTAGCCTAGTTCGTTAGAAAAAGAAAATTTTAAACCTATTTTCCAAAAAGTGTAAAATAAATAATGTCAAAAATTCACAAAAATTTCAATTTATTTTTAATTTTAAAGTTTTGTAAAAAAATTTATTAGCCTAAAAATATCCAACACAGAAAAGCTCTCCATGTTGATATAAACGATTTTTAAACTTAGTTATACATATAATATTTTTAAGCTTTGAATTGTCACAAAAATAATTATTCAAAATATTGATAAATATCGATGCTTATATTTCAGTTCTTCTTTAAGTGTTTCAATTGTACATAAAAATTAAAATTAAATGAATACTAATAAAATAAACTAGAATAATAATTGCATTGCGAAATATTTAAGTTATAATATTATTATTTTTTACAGTAATACAGGTACTTGATAAAAATATGTAAGAAAATTTATATTTTTGGAAATGCAAAAATAACAAAAGAATAATTCAGCCAACAGCTTGAAGTCACAACAAAACATTTGTTATGATATATTTTAAAATAAAATATTAATCAATATCGATTTTAGAATGCGAATATTGCAGTTTTCTTATATTAAAATATTTTTCAATTGTCCATTACAATG
>VNJV01010347.1:0-47573 GCA_008042635.1 Drosophila nikananu
TAGATCTCAGCAACTATAAGAGCTAGAGTCACCAAATTCGGTATGTAGGTCGGAATGTTTTGCAAGCAGATCAAGTTTGTTTCAGATTTAAAAATTTCCCTCCCACTCCCCCGCAAATCAATAAATCAATAAACGCCTAGATCTCAGCAACTATAAGAGCTAGAGTCACCAAATTCGGTATGTAGGTCGGAATGTTTTGCACGCAAATCAAGTTTGTTTCAGATTTAAAAATATCCCTCCCACTCCCCCGCAAATCAATAAAAACGTTTTGCAGCCGCAAATATTACCATATATCTTTCTTTTTGTGCATAGGCATGCATATGTAGAACATGTATCAATACCAAAAATCTGGTAAAGATCGGGTGAAAAACACAAAAGTTATTTACTTATCAGTGTGCTATCTATTTGGCAGCTAGCAACAGGTGCATCCCAAAAAACAACAACAAAACTGATGAGCGCAAGAAACTAACTCCCGTGCGCAAAAAAGAGAGGAGGGGTTATCTCTGTCTCTGTCTTGCACACGCAAGTGCATGAGATGGTGGTGGTTTTGCAAAGAGCGAGTTTGTTTACATTTCTCTAATAGGCAAAAGTCGCAATAGGCAAAAGCGGCGATATATTTTGGTACATGGTATATAACAGTCGTTCACGAACGACTGTAGCTTTCTGACTTGTTCATCTTGCAATTGCTCTTGCAATTTTTGTTTAATGCCCAAACAATAGTGAAAATTCAATAATCAATAAAGCAACCCTCCTTCTTTTAGACGCGCTCAATATCCCTGTCCAGAAAACAAATATGGCTTAGAGGAGTTGCACTAAACAGTCATAGAAGATCTCTGCTCATCTGGTTACTAGAACGCATGCTAAGAACGCTGACGGTGAGCTGCTTGCGCAATCATGTACCTGTATTTTAATTTACTAAACAATTTGTCTGCAGAGCGCTTCTAGCACCGGCTCGTTGTTCTCCTTCGTACCTGAGGTGTATGTGAATACATTGCCTATCCTGCTGGACGCCGTAATGGACTTCAGCCACCATGATTTGAGGACTCAGTTCGAGGCCTCAGATGCGGAGTGCGGTGTCAATTCCGCCGCAGAGTTTCTCGGCCAACATTCGGCTGATCCGCGCATTGTGCTCGCCTCTTGTAAGGACTCGCTGCTGCAGGCCCTGGGCACACTCACCTGCCACAAGTCGGGAGTAAGGGCGCTGGAAAGGACCTCAAAGAGGTCACAGAACGCGCTGGTTCGAGCTCTATTGCGTCCCTACGAGAACAGAGCCTGGGGTCAGAGCAACTGGTTGCTTTTGCGCTTTTGGATGGGCGAGGGATATGCATATAAGGATTCCCGATTGCCATCCGTATGGCAAGGTGGATCGATACCTTTGCACCAGGGACTTTGTCGGAGTCGCTCCAAGAACGAGACCCACACTGGACTGCTGCACAATGTGGCCCCGGCCAATCCCTCGAAGCACTTTCAGCGTCTCATCGGTGCCAAGCTGGTGGAGGATGAGCCCTTCGCCACTGCTTTCCTAAATTCTGTGCTAAGTCAACTAAACTGGGCTTTCTCCGAATTCATTTTATTGCTGCAGGAGGTAAATTTTTCTTTTTATATACCGAAAGGCTAATTAATCGGATGATTTTCGTTGTTACAGATCCAGAATACGGCTCAGCGACAGGAGAATACTCTTTTCGAGCCCAAACAGCTGAGGATTTGCTCGATGTGCTTTGAGTTGACGGTATCGTTAATGCGGTGCCTTGAAATGATTATCACAGTGGCACCGGAAGTAGTAACGGACGACTCTCGTCCAAACAGTGATCTCCTCCTAAATCGCATCTGCCAGTTGATTAGTCAGGTTCTGTCGCGGGTGACAGTGCCGCCGGGTTGCTTCCAGTTCGTGGTGGACATGTGCTCGGCAGACCTGAATGCCGTGACTCACTATCCCATTATCACTGCAGCTTTGGGCATTCTTTTAGCCCTGATGCAGGACGAGATGGAGAACGAAATGACGCCACAGATTGTGACGAGGGTGTCGCGGGCATTCCTCACCGATCCCAGCTTCCAGTTCGCCACTCTGGAGTTTGCTTTGGGGGAAATACGAACCCCCCTGCTGGAGCAGAAGAATATTCCCCGAGGCAACTTTGATCCGTCCGCCAGACCCCACATCGATCCGCTGACGAATGATGTCAGGGTTCCGTTACCGAACAATTCCAAGCGCATTCGGGCAGATCCACCTATCTTGAAGTTTGCTTTAAATGACTGTGAGTATATGTCAGCGAATTTGAAATAATAGTTGCATTAAATATTTTAACAAATTATAATTTATAAATTCTTTCTTCCCGCAGTTCCTTCCCATGTGTCTACTGTGGAAGTCGACAATGTGCGCCGCCTAATCGAGAGTTTGCGCGTTAAACAGACACTGCTCTCGGACATAACACTGCCATCAGAGGACTCACTGTGTCCAATATGCTGCGCCAAGCCGATTACCGCAGTGTTCACACCCTGCCGGCACCAGTCCTGCAGCGACTGCATTATGCAGCACATGATGAACTCAAAGGTGTGCTTTTACTGCAAGACCACCATCCAGACCATCGAAACGCTTGATGGCACGCTCATCTACTCCAGCGACGAGGTCGTTCAATCGCCCATTGCTGAAAGGGCCTGAGGGCCAATAGCATCCCACCGAATGCGATCAAGGAAACATTCCTGCGAGAGCACAACCGAAAAGTCTAGTCACTACGCTTACTGTATACATATAATCGTATATATCGTATTGTTTCGTAAAATATTTATTTAAGTTGTATGCATGCTTGCCATATTTATTAGTTCAGATGTGATATTTGCCAAAGATGCAATGTTGAGGAGTGGAAATAAAGCCACAAGCCGAAATGAAATACGAGACAGATTCTAAAGTTAAAATAAATTAAGTAGCACAATATTTGAATCTACCTCGTACTCCTTAATTTTTTTTTACACCTTTTTGCAAAATTAGATTGCTAATTCTCTTAGTTATTTATTAAACTGTCAGGTCTGCATTTAGTTGTGTATCGGCTCACGGGCCCTAAAAGTCAACACCGAACATGCATTTATTTGGGAAAACAAAAACAGTAAATGATCTTGACCTCAATTTTAACATTGTATTTATATCTTTAACCAGGAATCTTCAAATTATGGAATATATTTTAGTTTCCAAAATCAAGAAAATAAAATAATTATGAACAACGTGCATTATTGTCCCCTTTTTAATGCGTTTGAAATACGGAATTGTTTCATGAATTGTAGTTTCATTGAAGTCGTATGTTTGTTATTCTTTTTTCACTACTAGAAAAACGATCGGAAAACTAATGCGATTGGTGAAGTAGCCTAATTAGTAATCAAAATATTATTGTGGATTCAGAAAGATAGTGAGAATTATACTAAGAGATATTATACTAAGATTAAAAATAGGATCTCATGGGGCTGATATAGAAAATTTCCTTAAACTCAAAGAATATACAAGGCGAAAAGTGAAGGCGAAACTGACACTTGTCTTACCTCGTCATAGGGTGTTTTTTTTTATACGCCATCTGCCTTAATTCTCCAGAATATTTTACTATTGTAGGGACTAACAAATTAAATTTAACTGCAATGAATTGAAGAAATAAGTTGGACGCTTGGTTCTATATTCCTTTGGTAACATTTATTTAATATAGGCGTGTTCATATAATATCTATTTCTTAAACATTTAACTACTACAAATATATAGAATTATTATAATACATATGTATATGTAGGTATAATAAGTTAGTTTGTTTTGTGAGCAAACTATGCCTCAGGTGGTTTCATGAAGGTTTATGGATAATCCATCGACTTGTTTATATAGTGTCTTTGTTTTTGTAGTTTCGTTCCCGTTTCTGTATTGTCATATTTAGAGGTCAATAAATTTTGAAATCTTTTGATTAATGTACACATCAATTTATGTTTGTTTGCAAACAATAGCAAGTAAACACAGTTTATACAGTTTTTAGCATCTTTAGACATCGATCGGTAAATTGTTAAAGCCTTTTGACTAGCTATAGTTTTTGTTGGATAATTGATTAACTCGTTATAACATATATATATATAGGTTTACCATTATCTATTCTTTACACTATGAGATTCAACTACTAACTAATTCCTAATAATTGCTGACTAGTTATCATCAGTACACCAAAGCACGCGGAACATTGAGCTGAGAATCAGTATACATGATATGGATTTGGATGTGGTAATTTTTGCGCCTACAAGCTCGAGGATTTTCCTCTACAGAATCCGACACGCGTTTGAGTGCATTCGGTGCGAGTGGCGTCCGTTTCCGTGACCGAAGCCACTGCAGCACTGATGGGTGATTCCACCTCGAGGCGAGTGCTGGAAACTCTGGCTGTTGTTAAGCTTAGGCTCCAAGTGGTGGCAGCTGGGCGCATGACTGTGCCTGTTATAAATAATAAGGATTTAATTTAGGATGTAAGATTTATGACTTTTTAAGAAAAGGAAAACATTTTCCACAAAAGAACTACCCACCCATGACTACAGATGCTGGAGTCCGAAATGGAGCTGGGCATCAGCCTCTGCTGCTGCTGCGGCGGCGGAGGTGGCAGGAAGAGCGGACAGCCACCGGCGGCCAGATCGCCCCCACCTCGGTCATGACCAAAAATGGCCAGCCGCATGTTGGCCGCTTTTGCCGCCGACTGGGACTCTACTTCGTGCACCTCCTCGATCATCTTGTCCAACTTCTCCATGGCCTTGGTCTGCTTGGCAGCCAGGAAGGCCTTTCGTGCTGCCTTTGACATGGAATGAGGCCTACAAAATAAAAGGGTGTAAGGAGCCTTCCAAATAGTGACTCAATACTAATGCTTTGCGTTATGTTGCTCACTCAGTTAATTAATTGAATTAAGAATAGGGAAATATCCAACCGGACCTATTAGAAAACTTAATTTGGGGAACTCACCTGGCAGGAGCCGAGAGCGATCGGTGTGGAGGGGGTGAGTGCAGTGAAATGGACGACACCGAATCCTTCGATCCCGGCCGGTTGGTGTTGCCTTTGCTGGTACTGGCCTGCTGCACTACAGGCACCACCGGCTGCTGCGGAAGCGGTGGAGACTTGGATCTCATGGGACACACAACGGCAGCCATCGCGTTGGGCGTGGTGGCATCCAGACTGCTGCTGGAGAAGGTGATTTTTCTATTGAGCGTGGAGCTAGCTGCTGGTCTAAACGGCGAAAAACTTACTTGAGCTTGGCCGCCTTTTCGCGATCTATGGACGCACTGCTGCAGGTGGCCGTTTCTCTGGCCGGAGCCGTCGACGGAGGGGTCAGCTGATCCATAGCGGCCAGTTCCTCTGGCGTAAACTTATCCGGATTACTGGGCCTCGGCTTGGGGGGTGCACTGCCGATCCGGAAGGTCGGCGTAGGACTGAAGCTACATGTGGGCGGATGGTTGTTATTATTGTTTGCCAGCGAGCTCCTGGAGATCTGCAAGTCCTCGAGAAACTCCTCGGTGTCTAGGATTAGAGAGCCGAAAATGTCTGAAGGAGAGCGCATAAACACATGTCCCGTAGAGTTGGAGCGGGACTCCCGTCGTTTCTCCTGGTCCGGATAGGAATACCCGGCACTACCCCTTACCGGGGAATTGGCGATACTGCGACGAGCCACGTCCTTAAAGGTCACGGGAGAGTAGATACGACTGTTGCGTTCATCAGGAACGGCTGCTGCTGTTCCCGAGATCCCTGCTCCCGCTGCTACTACTCCAGCACCCCAAGCTTCTGAACCTCCTGCTGGAGCCAAAGCTCCAGAGCCCCCAGCTGAAGGCCCTGTAGATGCCGCGCCTCCTGAAAGGCCTGCGGCAACCACCGTCTGGTGGTGCAGAGTCATGTGAGCTGCAGCCGCAGCTGTTAGCACCATGCCCGACATGGTGGTTGTCGGAGCAATCACATCCACAGGTGGAACGCCAGCAGGGGGGATTGCAGCTGCCACCGGAATTTTGGGAGTGACTGGCTTCGGGACCGGCGGCATGATGGCCTTGGGAGTGGGTGTGACCGGAGCTGGGGAGATGGGATGCACCTGGAGGGTGGCGGTCAGTTGAAGGGGCAATCGGTTTTCGCGCTCCTCCAGCCAGTATGTGGCCATGGTGCCCTTGCCCTTCACATCGATCTCACCCCGCTCGAGGATCTTGTAAGTGGGACCTATCAGAATCTTCGTCGACTCTGAGATGTGCACCTTCATAGCGATGCTGGTGGACTCCATGCGAGATGCGGTGTTAACTGTATCACCAAATAGGCAATAGCGTGGCATTTTTAAGCCCACGATTCCGGCCACAACGGCACCCGAGTGCACGCCCACGCCTAGAAGGGATTGGGCGTATTTAAATTAATATAAATTAGAAACAAGATTCGGACTCACGTATCCTTAAGTGTTGTCCAGTAGAGGGATCCTTGAGGTCGGTTATCGCGTCCACCATGTCCAGGGCCATATCACAGACTCGCTCGGCGTGGTTGGCGTCCTTGTCGGGAGCACCCGCCACCACCATGTAGGCGTCTCCAATCGTCTCCACCTTGTACACCGAGTTTCGCTCGGTGAGCTTGTCGAAGATCGAGTACATGGCGTTCAGCATGGACACCACTTCCATCGGCGTAATGCGGCTGCATATCTCGGTGAAAGTCACGATGTCCGAGAACAGAATGGAGACACTATCGAACATCTGCAAGGAAAATATGGAGATTCGAGCCGCCTAAGCTTGGTATCCTGTTCTCCAGACTCACCTCACAGGTGTCGATGGGATTCTCGCCTCGTCTCAGTCGATCTGCCACCTGCTTTGGTATCATCTGGTACAGCAGTTCATCAGTACGTCTCATCTCCTCATCCAGCTGCGAGACATTAGGACAAATATCAATTAGTGTTCTTCTCTATAGTCACAGGGGTTCGAACCAGTCTCATGGACTCCTCCAGTTTCTTGGACTTCTGCTGCTCCTGATCGAGAGCCAACTTCAGTTCCACAGACTGTTGGGTTCCCGCCAGCATAAGATCTCTGCTGAAGTCGTGCATGGACAGATCGTTGATGTAGAGTCCAGTGGTTATCAGGGAGGTTAAGTCCGGCATTACGGGAGTTCCGAGGAACATGATCATGCGCCAGTTTTCCATATATACCATTTGACCTGTAAAAAAAAATTGATTAATGAAACGTTGTATCTGGGGGAACGATTGCTTAATAAATTATAAGCTATTTTTACTAAATCAGACATTTAAGCCGAAAATAAGGAACTTTTTGAAGCCTTTTTGGCTTACCTTTCAGCCTAAGTGACTTCTCCGGCTCACTGCCATCGTCATGAAGCAGTAGGTCCTCGTTTTGGACGTCAATTCTCTCCGTAACTGGATCGACCGTGACCAATTCGAATATGTTATTGGTCCGATTTAATATCTGGCAGGGAAAAATGTTTGTTGGTTTGTATTGACGCAATGCTTCCCACACTCACAGTCTGGAATTTGAACGCAATCAGCGGCCTAACCAGATCGAACCAGGCCGTGATTTTCTTGCCCAAGAGCTCCGGCAATATAACCATCAACGAGTTCCCAATACTCCGCACTATCATGTCGGCTCTGGAATATAAGAGAGTGTAACAATGCACAATAATCACAGTTTTAGTTTTGAAACATATTTCTAAAGAACCCACCCAAACACCATGCAGAATGGGAAGATCTCGAACAGCACATGGGCGCTGATGGGAAGATGCTTCTCCTCCCTCGTCATCGCCAGGGAGGCCAAGGTGAAGGCCCGATTATCAAAGGTGAGCTGGAAGGTAACGTGGACCGTGTCGAAGAGGATTTCCTCCCGCACCAGCTCAATGTGCATTTCCTTGTGGTAGAAGTAGCGCGCCACCTCCCGGATCTGCCCCATCGTGTAGTAGACGAATCCCCGCCGCTTGGAGCGGTAGTGCAGGGTCAATCCCTGCTTCGTCTCGTTCTCGCAGATGAAGCTGGGAGCCCGCATCCGAGGATACGAGAACTTCAGGTACTCGTGCAGGTTGTCCAGTCCGTTCAGGAAGTCGCGCATGTGGCGGCCCAGCACGGAGAGGACGCGATCGTATCCATACTGACCCACGAAGCCCACAAAGTAAACGCCCATTTGGTCCATGAATTCCCGTTCCGAGACGCCCAGAACCTATGATTGTAATTATTTTTGTGTTAATAATAATAATTTTATATTTAAATACTATTTATTATTCATTTATTGGACTAGACCAGAAATTTCTAGGAATATTATAAACTAAAATAGTAAACTCCAGACCCTCTCCTACAGATATCAATTAAGATAAAAAGTAACTTTAATTAACTCGCCTCACCTTGTGCTATTACCACTCACCGTTTGGGCCTTTTTGGCCAACTTCTGGAGCAAATTTTCGGGGTAGACTTGATGGACGCTAAAGGAGGGCGAATCGATGCCCGCCTGTCGCCGGATGTCCTCCCATTTCTCCTCGCCATACACAGATTTGATGTACTCGGAGAGGTTCTCCAGCAGCAGGCCGTACATCTTGGGGCAGAGGGCGTCGCTTCCTTAGGCTTCACTTGGCTGACATTGATGGCTGGGACCTGCTAATTCAGACCGGAATCAATTGATTGACACTCTGACTGGGCACGGCTTAATTAAATGTACAGGAAATGTCTCTGTCCCATTCCTTGCATGAAGTGGCTTCACCAAACATTAAATAATAGCCAAAATCCTTGACATACATTTTGGAAAAGAACTTGGCGGTTCTTCTACATTTTTTAATGACTTATTTACGGACTGCTGGTATACTTTTCAATAAAATGTATAAATTTCCTCAGAGTGACTCTGCATCACAAACGCGCCCAGCTGGCTTCAGTCTGCCTGAACAACTGTGGGGACATGCGCTGAGTCCACTTGGACCATGAAATTATTGAAAAATTAATGGCTGATTTGGTTTCCGTGGACCAGTGCAGGCTTTCGGCGCCGCCCATAGCTCTGTTGATTCAGCGTGTCAACGGATCAATCTATCTATTTGCCCATTCATCCGCAGAGGCAACTGTCTCGCCAGGCTTTCAACGCCTTTTCGCTGGTTTAAACCAACATTTAATGGCTGCTGGGAAGTGGAGGGAACCAATGTCAGGGCCTTAAAATGGCAGCACGTGCTGAGGTAGTTTGAGCAAGAGGGAATTTATACATACAAAATTATTGAAAAGGGACAATCATGAAAGCTACTAAGAACTAACCACTACTCAAACTAAATTTGAAAGATAGATGGACTTGGCTAAATTAACGGGTCTATGTGTTTGAACTTAAATCTAACATGGAGGAATGTACAGGGAAATGTTGAAATCAAGTCAAGCTAAGTATGAACATGCTAAGCAACACCCATTATTGCAAGCTCTGCCAAGGCCTCTGCCAAACACGTGCACTATAAAAAAGCCAACTCCGCTTATTTTTTTACTTGTACAAATACAATTTTGTCTTGTATGTATTTGTGACAATAGTAATTTTCTTTATATCCTCTAGGAGTGATTAGCTCCTTAAATCTTTCAAAACTTTCTTTAATATAACTAGCAAAAATGGCTACAATAGGGATCTTGCCTTACTAGAGTTAACATTTGACCGAAAAGGAAGTTTCAAATATGGATTAAATGTGTATTAAAAGTGCAACACATGCCTTGTATATCAGCAAATATGTGACCTACATTAAAGATTTATAATATAGATCTTATATAGCTTAAGTGGTCGTTGCCACTTATTTCTCAGCTGTTAGGCGAATACACAACAAATCGGTCGTTAGCTCCGTATGAAAAAGCCATAAAGTACTTTCAATTAGGTGCAGTAATTACATTACATTGCTGGGCGTTTGCAGGTCGTACCGAATGCAGAACCCCGCAATTTATTCCATATAAAACTCATTAAATAATTCATTAATACAGATGATATTTGTCGGGGAAGCCGAAGCTAGCTTATTTCTTAGAAATGGGCCACAACTTCATTATCCCTTGCAAGGGTGGAGCAATATTATTGGCGACGGCCCGAAGGAGCTGTTAATTTAGCCAACTCCCGCCCCATTGAGGTGAGGTGCATTCAGAATTTAGCGGCAAGGACAATTGCAATTTATTTGCCCCGCTTTGAATCTGGGCTAATTAAATTGCATTCAGAGAAAATGGCACCTGGCCCCGGGGTTCTAAGAATAAATTGCACTGCCAAGTTCCTCGGCACGTTGCAAATGAATAGGACCTGGTAGCATATGTTGCCCTCTTTGAATGCAAGCACACACACCCGTCCCGATTGGCAGCTAAGTCAATTTCTCAACTGGAAATTGAGTCGTGCTCTTGGATGCCCAGGCACTCCCTTGGGGATCTGCCACTCTACGCTACATTGCCAACTAACCAACTAACAATTGCGGCCAAATTACAGGAAGACTGCACGCAGGATCAGCCAAGGACACGCCGAAGCCACCGAAGTCGAGTTGCAGTCTAGATGCTGGTGGCAATTTGTAGAATCCCTTATTTGAACCGCTCCCCCCCATAAGTCACGGGGCGGATTGTTTATGGCTTATTGCCATTTGTTGTGTCACAAAGTCATTTCATGCGCTTTGAACATGGCCATTATCCCTTGCTACATAAATCGCCCTGTGGCAAATCAGGAGTGAAATCATAAATTTGTGCATATCTGGCCAATTTATTACAATTTGTTGGGTTGATATTTTTAAGGCAAGATAAGTGGCACAAAACCCTGTCAAGCTGTGGTTTTTTGTGGTTTAAAGATTGCTCAGCCTTTTGTTAGAAATCTAATAGGAATAATTATAATACCTTAACATATTATTCAGATGTTTGTATCCGTTATTATAAACTAAATTGATTGAATTTAAATTTAATTGAACTTGTTTTACTTACTGTTAAAATACTACACAATTACTTTAGTTTTCTGCTCGTTTCTTCAGAAATTAAATATGACAAACAAGATAACTATATTTATATTATTATTGATATAAATTAAGTTTAGAAATCGTTTTAATTCATTTTGCTTTTCCAAACTCAATTAAATATGGAATTTCATATAAACAAAGAAAGCTATATACCTTGACGTCAACTTCTGCTTTGAATTCGATTTTTATGTTTGTTTTTTCCTGTAGACCGTATATTTTTTGCCTTCCTTTAATATATATAGATAAACGCTCAGATAAATCTTTGTGATATATGTATCTAAAAGATACAGAGATGTGTGAACTAAAGAAACAAAATATAAAGAAATGGTGAAAGAACACCCAAAGTACACGACAAAGAACAAGCTAAAAATTAGATGAGCAAACAAAAAAAAAACAGCAACTGTCACACCAGAACAAAACAACCCACAAAATGTAGAGAAACTTTCAGTTTCGACCTTCTAGCATTTTGGCATTGATCAGTAGACACCCCCATAAAAAAATTATACGGCGAAACACTTGTGCCAAACATATCAAAACATTGTCCACATTTGTGTTGTCATCAGTGGGCCGAACAGACTTGAGTAATATTTTTTCATATACTTCGTATAATGTGTATATATTCGTATATATTTTATTACATATTTGTTTGGGGCTCGCTCTCTTCCCCTGCGTTTCATGAATGGATTGCAAAGCGAGAATAAAGTGGATATTTTCATTTGTATACACTGGGAGTCAAAAATAATAAACAGGATGTACGGGCGGTATCTCTGTGACGTCGGCGGCATGATCCGAGCCCTGAAAAGGGGAGGATGCTCCGGCGGAAGTAAATCACGAGTGGGTGGCCTCCGGACAGGTCGTTATAAACCGTTAACAGCTTTCGGAATGTATTTTTAGAAGCCGCAGCTTTAACGCAAAGTGACAGCAGAGCAATATTCTGCCTAAATAAGCCAAAAAGTGGCACAAGTGTTAGAGCATCTTTCCGTTCTGCCAGTTTGTCTGGCCATCATCATCAATCCATCACCAGCCAAGTTTGCGACAGTATTCAAGGTCAGCTTCATGTCATTTCCATATAAATAGACTTTAATTTTTCGACTTAACTGCATTGACCCTTGTGTCCTTGGGGATTATAAAGATGAAAGCAAAACGGCCACCAAAGTATTTGTATTTGGAAATTAATGTGTAAGATAAAGGAAGGAAAATATGCTAAAAGATTTGAATTTTATTCTCAGTTTTCCAGTCTGGCATTCAGCTTTAATGAAATTATAAACAAAATCTGTTTAGAATGCACATACTGTCTGAAATCCAAATAAATTATGGAAAGCAAACCCCCGCTGGCATTGAGCAAATGTGTACATCGCTCACAATACATAGAGCCAACATCCCTTCTCCGGAACACTCCCGATCTGCAATTGTGGGGCTGCAGAAACAATTAATTTTCAAGTTCATTTGCGTGGGAAGATGTCCGTTCCTCGGTCTTTCGGCTTTGGGGAGCTGAGCCGATCAGACCCTAGCTGGCCATAGACTATGTAGATACAGATTTCAGCTGCAAAATCATGCGAGAGCGAACCTATATCCACACGATCTATCGGGTACACATATTTATTTTTATATTTCGAGAAAAATTCATTTGAAGGTGTCTGCTATATGTTAAGGTTAAACATTGTTATATATAGACTCGCCGAAACTATGTATTAGTGCCACACTATGTGTGTATTTATATTCGGTTTGTATGTTGCCCAGCGCAGAGTGAGGGAAAGCTTTTCGGCTGTGGCATCAAAGACCATTAAGCTCTATTTATGAGTCCCCAGATGACGACCCAGGCTAAAAACAGGAACCCCGTCTAAAAGGTTAAGTTTGTTTTGACGAGTCTGGAAATAGGACGGGGCAAATAGTTAACAAAATTGATGAATTCTTAAAATAATTAAAATTTAAATGGTATTGAAGTATGGGGTTTTTTGTTTAACTAAATTGAGCAGAGCATCTAAAAGCAATGCAAATAAAAAGTTCGTGAATTTAAAACAAAAGGATTAGATTTATTTATTTTTGCCTATCTGCTATGACTCAAAATGATATTTGTAGAATATTTCTTGTTGCTTTTGTGAACTGGGTGAGGCCAAAACAAATTGCTCATACGCCAGGCTGACATTGTAGAATCTATATAATTCGCTTTTCGTTTAGTTTCATTTGATTTCAGCCGAGAATATTACCAACGACCTTCACATTGGGGAGGGGATTTATTAGAGACCAAGTGCGAGAGTAATAAAATGTAGATAAATTATTCGTTGGAATTTCTAAAAACGATTTAGAAAGCTGCAGTGTGAACTCGACTGTCAAGTACCCGGCACCCAAAATATGATGATTAAATTAGGTGATGACTGCATCACTTTGTCCAAATAAACGTTGGGGTATTTGGTATGAAAGGAATGCACAAGAAAATGATGCTAGTCAAGAGTTGATAGAAACATGTAAAGCAACACCCATTGCATAGAGTTTTTGATCGAAAATTGGAAGAAACCAACTTGATCTACGTATATTGTCTAAATTTTAAGGATCCAACTCTTAAATCCTTCGGGGTCCAGTGTCTTATATATTAAGGTCGCTTAGGGATATTGATCAAGACTGAATAAATATAGAGTTTGTTCTAACCCTGCACTGAATGGGTACCAGGTATTAACCAGCACCACTGGTGAGTGTACATAAATTATAATTGAGTTGTGAATATACAATGTACAATGAAATATGAGGCGTTCTCTACGTCAAATTATTCGACATTGTTTGGTATGTGTGTTGCTAAATAATGAGCTTACATGTTGACCTCATTTTTCAAGAGGTGCGTCTATAGTATAACATATAGGTACGCATTTATTTAGGAATTTTTGTTATTTCGATTGTCTTAGCTGGATAGAGTATATATGTAGATCTTTATTGGGTACATTGATCCTGAGTGCCCTTCACCGCAACAACAAAGAAATTTTAAAAAGCCAATTGAACTGCAAGGCAGTCTAAAATTAAATTGGATAAATAAAAGAGGAAAGTGAAATAAATAGTTGCTCAACTCGAGCACATTCGAAGCCAAAAAAGTGTGCCAGAAAGTAAAAGTTTAATCACCGAATCAATCGAAAAACCTTTGCCAGGTATTTCCCAATTTCCCGAGAGTTTCTGTGCATTTTTTATTTCAATTTTCGATTTTCATTTTGGTTCGTTAAACCGCATTCGGCTACTGAAAGTCAAGTTCAAGTTTCAATGACGATCAAAAGTTTGTTTAAGGGTAAAATTCTATGATAAACAAGGTCAAAAGAACATTTGAATGCACTTGCGGATGGCCTTGACTTGACGGAGCCAACAAATCACAAGCCAGGAAGACCCATGTAAGCAGCGAACACAAGTATAAAGGTCACTCTGATCTCCATGAAGATATTTTTTCCTATAAATAGCCGAATATATACTTCCTCCCAGGGAAAGATCTCTGATCTGCCCTTCAACCCGTTGTAATTGTAGAGGACTAGGTTGGTTTTATGCCGTCTTTGTTTATACATTTTCAGGGGAATTTCTGTAGAATAATTTTTGTTTAGATTACCAAACATCAGGCAGCACGTGGGACGTCTAATTTTTACCCTTCAAGAGAGTCGATTAGTTTCAGGAAACATGTAAAATCGTGCTTAAAGAAAATATAAGTTTGATTTTCCTTGAATTTCTTACAAGTTCTCATTTTAAATTAGTAATACTATAGCTTATGATACAAACCTACATATATTCTTTCTTTCACTCTTCTCTTACATTTTACAGCTCAACTATAGTAATTAATTTAAGTAATGTATTATATTTTGTATTTTTTAATGGGTGTTTAAAGTTGTCGGTTCCATTTAATTATTGGTTTTTGTTTATTTATATTTTTTTGGCATGTAGCTGCAAATGGTTTTTCGATTATAAAAAAGCAAATCCGTTAAAAGGTGGATCTTTATATTTATAATAAATTATTGGGGAAATTTGATCAAGTTATATTTTCAAAAAGAGGAACAGACAAATAGCTTGTATATTTACATCCAATGTTTTTCTATTCATCACATTATAAAATAAAGCAATCATTTTGAGATTTTGTGATCATTTTTAAATGTGAATGAAAGAAAATAATTTTATGGACGCGAAGAGTTCATTGATCACTTCAATACCACAATTGACGCACTTCCTTTGGGCCATTCAAGTGCAGTGCAGCAAAATAAATAAAAATAAACATGCGTTAATGGAAAGCAATCGAAAAAAGGTATAACACACGACTCTGGATTTTCGGGAGAGATGTGTGGGATGGTGTTGGAAAAAATGAGAGCAAAGTTAAAATTGTGCGGGAAGCCAGAAAACAATCAAGCGAAAAATAAAACATGCCTTGGGACATTCGGAAACAACAAAATATAGGATCTATACGTGGTATTTCTTTTTATGATCATTGCCAGAGCGTCATCGCGATACGAGTCTTGAATGAGTGGGTGCTATGGGTGGCTATGGGTGGCCGTGGCTATGGCTATTTCACACGATCTAGCAGAAAGCTTTCCCATAACCGATCACTCGATCACTCGGAGCTTTCCCATCCCATCCCATGGCACCCCACACAGACAGGCAAGCGAGATTCACGGATGGGGCCAACCTACGCCGTAAAGGAATGCGCCGTGCTTTTGGGGCCGAAACGGAATGGCAAAATTCTGAAACGAGGGAAATTGGTGAGGCGAATTTTCTCGGGGTTTGCAGTTTGAAAAAATTCTTCGTTGAGGATAGATCGCTATTTTTTAGGAGTACATTTAAATTGTAAGCCACCCGAAGCATACTAAATAATAAATACAGATGGAAAATAAAAAAAAATTAAAAGGATTTATAATCGAAATAAAATCGAATTAAATGCAATTGAATAAATAGTGCTTTTACCGCAAAATAACGTGAATACAAAACAGTTACCTTGTGACAATTTATGAAAATGATGTGGCTGAATTATGAATGAACCGATATTTGAAAACCAAAAGACATTGATTACATAAGAGGATCGTACGGAATGACATTTGATACCCAAGTGTTTCGAGCGTGGAGTGAAACGTTTATAAAACAAAACAAGAACGAAACCATTTCGCATTTATTTTTATTAGGAATAATAAATAATTTAAACGAATTCGAAGCGTCTAACCTTTTGTACAATTTGATTTCGAGAATTCTATGCACAGCCATTCAAGACTCAAGTAATTCCGCTGAAAGCCAACATAACAGAACGAATTCAACTCAAGGACATTTAAAAATAAAAGAAAAACTTAGCTGCAGCTCTTACACAGATATAGATAACAATATACATACAAATATATACTGCGATCTAGAATATTCATATAGGATTTTGCAGCTCTCATGCACAGAAGTGTGAAATTTGTATCCAACAAAAAATATTTTTATATTTGAGCAAACCAGAAGCAGCCGCCCCAAGAAAAATAAAACAACACAAACCGAGAGAAAATAAATGTATTTTTAGTGAGATTGATCTTGCGGTGGCTGCCGCTGTCCGATCGTGGTATTATATTTGCTATATGTATATATTTTATAAACTTTGCACTGCACTAAAGTGGCACACAGCCTGTTTATTTTCGAACCGAGAGACTTTCAACGCTCAAGCGAAAAACCAAACTGAGATAACAACGCATCAATCGAGGGAAAACGACTCGGATTCGTGTGTGCTGCCAGGCAATTTCTGGGGAAATAAATAAGATTGGAGTACTCACACTTTGGAAATTTTCTAAAAGACGCATCTGTCCCCCAAACTCTATTGCAGCGAACGAGTTCAACGATTATTTCGTGAACAAACCAAAACAAATCGATCAAAATGTTCAAGAGTCATTTGGAAATGATTGGGCGCAATGAGAGCCCCAGCAAGAAGGCGAAATTCTGGCAGTCCTACATCAGGTCCCTGAAGGGTGAGTAATCGGGAGAGAAATCTTTACAAGACAAGAAATGGTGGCGATTAGGCATTTTTTAATATTTAAGATGACTTCCTAGAGTGCTCTTAGTTTGCTTCTGGACTGCAAAGGAAATTAACTACCTACTCAGACTTATAAATTAAATGAGGAATCTTTTGTAATGTTTCAAAATTTCTGCTGGTTTAGGGACACTCAATTGCGTTCCGAAATATATATATTATTAAACGTTGAGCAGTGAGCAACACAAATAGCTTGGCCTATATGTATAGTCTATTTCTTTTGGCAGGTGTCATATCATACGCTTGGGAAAGCTTTTTCACCACCCAAAAGTATGTAGAGAGAAAAATTTAGAATATGTGCTGCCGAGGCTCTAAACAAAGCAGAAACTCATAGATAGGCACCGCCAAAAAGAAATACATTTTTTTTTGCCCCGCTGGCATTGAGCCAAATAGTGAAAATAGCCGAAATATTTCTAGCGCCAATGGACTAACGCTCGGTTATCCAAACACTTATTTATAGGCTCCGAGGATATCCGCGCCCACGAGGCGCCCAGGGCCTCCCGCCCCTACAGCTCCTACCTGGACTCGCCCACCTACAGGAGCATCTACGACGAGCCCGCCACCGCCAACGAGCGCGTCCAGTCCTCTGGCTACAGATATCTGCCAGTGAGCCGCGACACCTACGGCTACTCGCCCCGTGCCATCTACGATCATCACTACAGCCGAACAAGTAAGTCCTGCGATTCTACGCGCAATCTATAGTTGATCCCCGCCTAACACTCGGTTCGGTAGCCTTGCAAAACGAGGAAGATAATCAGGAATATATTTTAGTATGAAAATGTTTTGTAGAGTCCGATTTTATAGATCCAAGTTTTAAATTGAAAGGGTAAAACGATGATAAAAACGACGTGCTTACGAAGATATTATTGATCTGACTGTAAAATTAATATATGTAGCAAGGTCATAGTTATTATACCTTGAAATGCAAACTCCGTGATAATAATAATATTCATTTAATGCCTATATATGTACATATATCTCCAATATAATTGAAAATAGTATATTTATATAATAAAAAGAGACTCAAGCAAAGATTGAAATGCCTAAAAGGGGAATGCGTTATGGCTAAAAATAAACCATATTTGAAGAGAAATAAATCAGTGAGCTTTTTATTAAAGTAATTTAGTAAATTTAGTACAATGAAAGTGCTGTATTTCATTGGGAAGCGTATTTGGGAATGAGCTTAAAACCCAATTTAATTTTATAAAACATTTCCAATTAAATAGTATCAGATAATTAGATTCATGATTAAGTTTTGCAAGGTTATTAAGGCTTCGGTGACACCGAACGTAACAAGCTCCTTCAGCTTTTTTGCCTCGCTCCGACGCGCCATCAATCAATCAATCACTCAGTCCGTCAATTTAGCCGAGTCACTTCAATCACTCCGCATCTGCCGATCATCATAGAATTGCATTTTCACCAATGCCTGCGCCACGAAACGCTTTTGACAACACCTTGAATATTTCAGATCCGCCATAACTTTGTGATTTTTCCTTTACGACTTTGTCTTTGTGTGCGCGCCCGCTATGATTTCATAAATTTAAAAATAAAATGGCCAGCGCAAAAAGCCAAAATACTATTACGTCAATGAAAGTTTCGCTTCGACTCGTTTGTGTTGATTTTGGCAAAAGACCTCAAAAAATATAACAAAAAGAAAAAGCAATTTAGACTCAATACACATATGCTCACACACACATGAGCACAACTTCTGAATGTGCTATATATCCGTGTATCAGGTACATAAGAGGAATTTTTGACTCAATTTTTTGTGCGTGCTCTGGGATCAAATGACTGCGGCAGCGGCGGCCCTCGACGAGCAGAAACCAAAAGTTCTCTTTTCCGAATTTTCCGAATTTCCACACACTCACACTAGCACACAGGCGAAAAACAGATCCTCATGCCCCCGTTTCCACCTTCAACCTGGTACCCCGTTTCCCCGAATTATAGTTTTTGTTTTTTCGCCTTTTTTGTTGGACTAACCAATTGTTTTTTTTCTCTCTCTCTCTTTCATAAATGTTTCAGAATATACATAAGCGTGTGTGTCGTCAAAATAAATACACATAGGTATATGTCCGTGCGATATATACACTTTGATATTTTATGCGCACTCTCTCTATATATATTTATATATATATTTGTTGTTCTCTCTGGGCAAAAGACAACTTAAATTTAGTGAACAGGATTGTGTGTAGCTTGTAGTTAAATATCGAAAGATCAGAGGATGAATTATTTGTTAGTCAGTATACACATCTGTATATATATGTATGTGTTTTGTGTGTGAAATAAAATCTTTAAACAATCTGCAGTTGCTCTCTCTGTGGTGTGTCGCATCCATCCATCAGTCCATCAGTCCATCAGTCCGTCATCCGCGTCATCAAGGGTTTGCTATGAACTCCGTTCGACCTAACACCTAACCCGAGCCGTAACTCACCAGGCCTTGGGCGTAGCTCACCCACAAAACACTGCTCTTTAATTCGCTTTACTGATTTCCCGCTTCCCTCTCTTCTATTTGCTGCTTTCGCTATGATAACATTGCTTTCTGGGATTGCGTACGTATCGACATTGCGCATACGTCGTGTGAGCCCACGCTTTCAAGATACCACTTTCTGTAAGCAAATCTGTGTGTGTTGTTTTGTTGGCTGCAAGGCCTTGTGGAAACCTAACCAGCTTGGAACACACCTTCTGGGAGCCTTTAAATTTACTTTGTGTTTTTGTGGACAGTTCCAGCTAACTATGACGCAGAGAAGGCCTGGAATGATCATCTGAAGCGCATGCAGGAGATCGAGCGCAGGTACACACTCCCCACTCCAGCCTGAGGGAATTATTTAATTGCCCCAAAATATTCCAATGCAGGTACCCATCTCGCTACGGTCTCTACTTGAGGGACAAGCCACTGACCCCCAACTCCCTGGTGCCCCTGGAGTACGAGCCAGAGGACAAGCTGCTGGCTGAGCTCAACAAGGGTAAGGATATCAAAGACATTTTCTAAAACCAATACCAGAAATCCAAAAAACCAACACCAACATCAGCAGGAAAGTAAACAACAGCAACAACACAACAACATCAACAACGAAAATCAATTAAATTAATTTACAAAATGTAAGCACGAACATAAAAAATAGCAAAACAAAATCTGAGTCAAACATCCGAAGACGAACTCAACGAAATTTTTTCAAATTCAGCCTCACATAATTTTTACAGACTCCTCTTAATTTTGTTATGATTTACTTTCTCAGTCTAAACTCTTAACGTTTAAACCCTATATTTTGCAGCCATAAAAGTTTGAAGCGCTGAGCGTTAACGAAAACCCAACTACTTTTGTTTGCTTAGCTCGTAGTAAGACTCTTGTAAATTTACGCAAAATCTGTTAAACTTAAACAATACGTAGGGAGCCGAGAATTAATTGTAACCAACTTCTTTTGTCTGTAAAAAGGAATACCCGAGACCCGAAGCAATAGTCAAATCGAGTGAAAATTTCGTTAAATGTTTCATTGTATAATATATATATATATAAATATACAAATGCTTTACTTTAATTATTAACTTATACAAACTCAACAACAAGAACAACAAAAGTAATAAAACCAACAACAAAACATTTATAAAAAGAAGAACTCTAATTTTAATTGTAGCGATTAATTATATTTAAAATCGAATAAACACATTTTTAACGAGCCCCATCCACTCATTCGTTCCTAAACAAAAAGCCCATTCATCCCCAATTATCTTAAGCCTCTCTTCTAACAGCTGCTGTACCAAAAGAGCCTAGTTTCTGCGCTAAATCAACTACTTGAGCCCACTGTAGCCCACTGGCAGCTATACCCAAACAAATGACACTTCAGTTACTCTAGAGAAACCAACCTCCAAATTAATAATAAAAGTCAAATTTAATTCCAATCCAGACAACGTGTGTTTTGAAACTCTATTTCACAACGGAAGAATCGTTTTGGTCTTTAATTAATTAATTTAACCCATCACTCGCCCATCGATATTAATATTGTCAATGTCTTCTACCCGTCCACTTTGCTGTTGTATCTCGTCCAAGTCCCTCGTTTCACTACTAAAATCAAAGCATAGAAATTCACATTACACTGTGCGGTGCCTGTAAATAAACTGCCAACAATACTCAAAAAAAACTTCTATTACAAACTAAAAATGTATACGACCTCAAATGAAATATTTAACGAACTCTCCAATTGAAAATGTATGTTTCGTGTTCTCTGGCAGACACTTGTACGGTTCCCCCGAGGAATCAAAACTGAATTTTCCATTATTGTATCTGTATCTATTGGTTCGTGCCCACAGTTTTGTGTAATTGTAACTATGTATTTTGTCTAGTATGTTGTTCGCTTTCAATTGTAAGCGTTTTATAAGCATCGTTGGTTTGGTGGTGATTTTTCATCTGGTAAGTACAAGTCTCTCCGGCTTCTGTCAGTACAAAAGCCGTTTCAAGACTTCTATTGGAATATTTACGAGATTCATAAGATATTTTTAAGACATTTTTACTTCCGGGCCGCCGCTCGTAAATTATTGAATATTTAATATTTTGTTTCATTATTCTTAACATTATATGTGTGTGTATAGGTTTATTTGGTGCTTTATAAGAATTATACAAATTAACCAATGGGCAATATAACAATTCCATTCAGAAATTTCAATTGCAGTGAAGAAGACCTTGCCGACCCTAAAAAATAAATAAATATTTTGTAATATATATGTATTTAGCCATGAAACCATCGAACAATTAATTTAAAATTTCATTTTATAGCAATAATTATAATGCCGCTTTTCAGTGATCGGTTATTGTAAATCTTTATTTTTACAAAACGTTAAACTGCCAATGTTTTAACATATACATTACATTCTAAGAAATGTTTACAGCTTCATGATAGTGGAAACTGTATTTCCGAAAGTAGCTTCTGTAATAAGTCACTCATCTCAACATTTTCTAATCGAAATGATCTTCTAAGCGATCTTAAAGTAGGAAAGATTTTGAAGTAGAATGGTTTTATTTGTTATGTTGACTAGAAGGAAGCCCTAAGCAGTTTTATCTATAACCCCCTGTAGACTGGTGGCATATGCACACTTTTTTTTAACTTTCATCTCGTTGATCGGCCTTTTCTTTAGAAGCTGTATTTTTAGGAACACTATACCGACCCCTCCTGTGGACTCCTGCTTACTGTGACTTAACTCTCTAATTGCAGCTCGTCGCTCGGCCTCGCCGTTCCGTCCCGCCCGCAGCACCCGTGCCGGCAGCGAGCCGTACGTGCCCCCGCCGGCGTACTGGAACCGCGAGGGCAGCGTGCCCCGTGCCGGACCCTCGGTCTTCGACCGCGCCACCAGCCTGGCCCCGTTCACGCGACCAAGCTTCCGCGCCAGCTCGCTGGAGCCGCTGGATGAGCTCTTTGAAAGTAAGTTGCCCGCGATCGCCGAGGCCGATCCGGCGGCAGGCGATGCGCCCGGTCGGTCACTCGGTATTTTCGAGCGCGCCGGCTCGCCAAGTCCCACTCCCGTCAAAGCCGGTCGCTGGGGACCCCGTGCCACTGAAGTCGCCTACGATGCTGAGGGTAAAAATCAAAATTCACTCCTTTCTGCCCACCTAAGAACCTAAGAAAGAAAATCCAAATTGGTCCCGATACAAGAAGAGACGAAATTTGCGTGTTACTGTTGAATTTGATGTGGTTTTTTGTCGGCTTCCTTGAACGCGGAGTCGTGGCGATGATGATGGTAATGGGCGGCGAACGCGTTGAAAAATTGCTGCCATATTTTTCGGGACGCGTTCGAGCTGCGCCTGCCACCGCCACCTCCGGTCTCCCCCGCCATGTGTGGCCATATAATTTGTCAAAATTATTTCCACTCTTTGGCTTCGCCAGCACGAGTATTTGTCGTGCTTTGAGTTTGAGTTTGCCAGCAGCATCAGCAAAATTAGTACAGTGTTGCCCGAAGTGTAAGCGCCGTGCTTTTAGTCCCCGGGTGCAAACCGATTTTCTGCAGGACATGTGCAAGTAGCAGCTCCAAATGATCGAAATCCGCTGAGCTTTGACAGCATTTGGGTTGTGTTTTTCAAATTACAGAACGAAAATGTTTAATCTGCTTAGAAACTTTCACTAAATTATAATATTTTGTGATCAATATCGTGTAAAAACAAAAGCTTATGAAAAAAACAAATTAAATATCCAATTAACCTTCTGGCACAAATTACAGAAACTTAAAATAACGCCCAGTAAATCGGTTTGCATTCCGAAGTCAATAAAAACCAGAAACACACCTTCATATACTGGTTCGCACTTCGATGTGCCCACTGTAGTGCCTCCGCATCATCCTTTTACATGTCAACCTCCTTCTATCAATCTATTTTCCCGACCTTCGCATTCCCCTATCACTTTACCCAAGCATTTTCGCCGCCATATGTCCCTTTGGTATTTTTTCCACAACGAAACCCCAACATACGCATGGAAAATATCAAATGATTGTTGATTGTTAAAGCGTTGTTTTTTTTTTTTTAATTTACTTTTATTTTAGTTTAAAAACATAGCAAAAAACAAAAAATATTTTTCTTTCTGCTCTTCTTGTATACATTGCAACAACAATACAAACAAACCCAATTGAAATCCCAACAACCTCCGATTGTGTATACACAACAAACCAACCCCTCCACAACCATTTCTGCCGACTCTGAATGCTACTGAAAACGCCACCAACAAAAACAGGACTTCCGATCTTCCATCCCCGCAACCGGTTCAGGGACCTGTTGAGCCCCAGCCCCAACTTGCCGATCTCCTCGATCGTGCGCGATCCCTTCTGGTGGGACGTGGACGACCTGGTGCCCTTCCGCGCCACCTCGGTGCCCCGTGCCTCGAGCCCCGTGGCCCGCGACTCTTACCTGTCACCGGTGAAGAACCGCTACCTGTGGTCCAAGCACCCAGCCAGGCCCCTGACACGTAAGTTATACAAATTATATTTTCTACCATATATTATATATGCGTATTGTAAAAATCGCTGTTGGTTTAGAATCTCCTTTAAATGGGCTCAGAAGTATGCAATATGTGGAATTCGCATTTCACAGCATACTTTTAGGCATCCGCTCCAGAGATTTAAAATCCACAACGATAGGTCTTACCAATTTCGGGAGAAAAGTTTTATCTAAATTATTGAGAGTTCATTTGGCGAAATATTAAGACTAGGCTGGGATTGGTAAGATCTCTGCTGTATATACGAAGTCATGTAAATATATTCGAGTTGGAACACACTCCCTTAGAAAGCACTTAGAGAATTTCCATAAAAGCATGAGAGAAATGAACTTGCATCAGATCAAAAGATAATGCTTCGGTCCACTATGGTTTTTAGTGAAATGATGGGAACAAAGTTAGGAAATTCGTAATGTTTGGTAAAATAAAGCTAAAGCCTTAAAACTAATCGAAGGTGTAAATTCAAATCAAAACCTGTCTACTTGAAAGATTGCAGTTACAACCATTTTGGGGTATGAGCATTAAACTTTCTTTCATGTTTTTTGAACAATATTATTCCCAATACATTTTCAAATAAAATTAACATTATTATTTCTATTTTTACATCTTAATTATCATAAACAGCCGAGGCAGAGGATATATTCTAAACAAAATAAATAGATTCAAGATCACGATAAAAAATAAAACAAAAAATCGTTTAGCTCTAATAACAAAGCGACGCTATATCAATCATATAGCAATTCTGTAATTTTTTTGTACTTAATTTTACATAAATTACATGTAACGAACTGTAAAAAGAAACAAATTGGTAAGAAAAAATAAAAAACAGCATGTAATCGACAAATTTGTTCATTGTAGAAACTACACAAATGACTTGTAGTGTTCACCCCGAAATCCCCTGAAAAGGTGGTCCTGTAGTATGCCTTATTATTATTAGATTGCCCCAAACATGTAGAGTTGTTAACAAACAATAGATATATAAAACTTATGATGATTATATTAAGTGTCTTAGTTGTGGCAATACATCAAAATGTATGCATTTGGAGTCCCTTAAATTGGATTTATTGATTTATATAAATTCATATTCAGAGACCTTTTCTCATGAAAAATGAACATGCATATATTGCCCAAACTAAAGAACTTCCTAAATTGTATTTAACACTTGTATCCAACATTTGAGACAACTTTTGCACGTCATGTATTTGCAATTATTATTATATGTTTGCCAAACAATCCCTTGGATATTGTTACTAATAATAATGCGCATTCTTTCGGTCCTCAGCTCACCGCTCAATTTTGTAAACGAACGAAACAACGAACTTCAAAACACCAAAAACAACATCCTGAACAACATCAAGAACGAATGCATTACAAGGGGCCCCAAAACAACGACACCTAGCTTTGGAATACTGGAAATCAGCTGACAGTAGCAAAAGGAGTTGACTCTCTTACTCAGTCTCAATATCCGCCATCAACGTTTAAATTTTTTCAAAACTGCTCGAATCCCCTCACCGGGGGTTTGAAAACTTTTTGCCAAGAAGTGCGTACTTCCCATAGGAAAAATAACCGAAACGAACTCAAACTCTATTTACTTTTATTTTCTGAATTTTTAAGATCATGTCTTATATGTTAAGCGCAAGAATATGAAAAATCGATTTACATTTATTATAATAAAAACAATAAACTCAACTTATGAGTTCCCATCTGAGCCGCGAACATCACAAGGTCAATGGGGGCCATAAATTGTTCCTTTTTTGTATATTTTAGATGCTATATATAAACATTATTTATACAACTCCATGTACTTGTAAAATATATTGCCTCTGTTGTGGAGCAGGATAACATTTAGAAAACTGTATAGGGGATATGTATATCTGCCATAACACATCCAACATTCGGCCTATCCATACATATACTCAACATTTTCAATTTGTAACTAAACTAAAAAAAAAACACAAAATTATGAATAATAATAAAAAAACTTCTAAAAACCTACAATTCGAAGCAAAGTTTTCATTCTTCGAACGTACTTTGCGACTTGTTTTGTAGGTTCATGATTTAAGTTTATAATATTTCATGCCTCTAATAGATTATTTTTATTATTCCCCTCTCTGCCACATGATTAATCTTGGACTAATATACATCTTTAGTTGAAAAGGAACTTTGGCCAACTTCTTAATGACATTGCAGGTATCCTTGAACCCTGAAGAATGGGGCCACCTTGTCGCGACACAACCCAACTTTCATTGGGCCTCGTTGACCCCGCTTTCCTGTGCGCCTTCCTTGCAGTTCCCCCTTTGTCCACCGGTTTGGGGCCATTTATCTTCACATTTACTGCCTCATTGCTCCAATTTTTGTGTTACTTTGACGTTTTTGGCGTTGAGCACGCAATTGTTTCGCACTTCTTGCTCGCTCATATTCTCCGGCTCCCATTTGTCTATGCCTTGGGCTGGGGAAAATTCTGCGGGGGAGGGGAAAAGTCAAGGCGGGAGAGGGGGATCCCTTCAGAGTCCTTGGTGTATGAAACACGCTTCATTGTGTTTGCTCTTCAATCGCCTTAATTTTCTTTGCTCCTTTATTGTTACTGGTCATTTGTGACTTGTATTCGGGCTACATATAGATGTTTTTTTCCTCTTTTCACTTAATTATTGATTCCAAGGAATTTTCTATTTGCCAAAGGTCAATGCAATGTCAGACCCAGCCCCCCGGAGATCTAAACTGCCATGTTCCAATAGCATTTCAATTGCTTTTTAACTGCGCTCCCCCGGGTGAGCGAGTGTGTGTGTTCGGGGCAATTGGAAAATGTTTGCCCAGTCACGTGCAGACTTTGCAATTTTTTGGTGTGTCTAAGGCCCCTTTAATTAAAATGTTTATTAATTCCCATGGCAGAATATGCATTACATATATAATCAGGTCCAAAAACTCTCGCCAAATAATTTGCGGCTCACTTTCCGCTCAGTCATGAAAATGGTTGTGGAAATGAGATGAGATGAATGTTTTCCCCAACGACTTTGTTCGTATTCCTCAATGAGTTGAGTGGGGGAGTGGGATTAATGGAGCCGTATGTTCGGGAATGCGTGGAGGGCGAAACTAGGCCGTGATTCACATTTGGACCTATCCTTCATCCTGTCAACTTTAATTGACTTATTGAAGGCAAACAGGAAGATGGGAAATGAGCTTGGGCTGCGGCGGATACAAAGAGGCATGATTGAGAGGCGCGTTCCTCCAAAACCTCCAAAATTAATAAGAACTTCAAATTTAAAATTGTGTTTTCGTACTGATGCTGAGATAAACATCCGTTAAGCCCTGCTTACATTATCCTTTCAAAGACATTATCAACTAGCACATCTTTAGGTTGTCAGCCCAGTTTGCGGGTCCCGGCGAAACAAGTTTAAGATGCAGTACAAACATAAAAAAGAACAAACCCCGAATCCGGGCCAAATTGCGGTTGCTGTTATCTGTCAAAATGTTTGCGTTCGCCTCGTCTGGTTATCATCTGCGGTTCCTGCAGCGCCTGTTGCTGACGTCCTTGTTTTCGCTCTTTTTCGTCCCTGGGAAGCCCGCGCTGGAGATTTATGTCTTGGGGAAACTTTTTCCGGCTATCGCTGGCCATCAAATGCACGTGCCTGAGAGTTGGCCATAACTGACAGTTCCTTTGCTAATTGGTCAGAGTCCTGCCTCCCATACGGTATCCGTGTGTGTTCGTGTTGGCCACTTGACATGCCTGTCACAAATACAAATGCGAAGCGGAAGTGGGGAAAGCTTAGGCCTGCACTTTCCATTGTCTTTTGAAAAGGGTTTGCCCTATGACTGCTTCTGGTTACATTCTGTGAAAAACCACGAATTTAAGGCCAGCGCAAGTCAAGCGTGGAGTTTTGTCTGCCTGACTGCCGCTTTGGGTCAGGAAAATTAATTACACCAGACACACCAATTTAATTTATCCAAGCAGAAGTCAGTCGGTCAGAGATGAATGAAAGGCAAAATGTTTCAATTGATGGCATCCCGCAGCCTTGATGGTGAGTATGTTGAAAGGAAACCACCCCGAGACGGAGGGAAGGTGCTTGAACTGTGCTATTATGGATTTTCTTCTCTTCGCCAGACAATGATGGCGCAACATTAATTAGTTATGATTATTACACGAAGGGGATGCTTGTGAGATTACATAGTTTCCCTGCTTAATTGAAGGTCGAGTTAAAGTTAAATGAGTAATAATTTGGTTGAGCTTAGGTTTCCGTAATGAATGAAAATTGAACTTAAGGCGATGAAAAACTATCATAAACAATACTCAGCAAGGAGAGCTACTTACTTTTTCTCTTTCCATATCTCCCCCAATAAAATTGCTCATACGCCGTGAAGATTTTACTTGCAGCATTGCTCATACGCCATGTTGCCGTGCCGTCTGTCGCATTTGTGAGTGCAACAGCTGCTTGGTTAACAAATAACCACCCACACAAGGAGCTTAGTTGAAGTTTGAGATAAAACTAAAAAACTTTTTAAGGGGCACTGGCGGGATAAGAAGGAGCTGAGAAGGCAGTTCGCTAAATAAGGAAAACTGAGAAAAACAACTTTGCCATTAGCCGGGACATAACACCTGGGAACCTTACCGCTGTGCGGAGAAACAATAGCGTAAGTCGCAGCCAAGGGGAAAACCTGCGGGTAAGTAGCTACAGTCAGGAGAGACTTGTCAGAACTTATCTGCTAGCTTCCAAGTTTCAGCGCTTTTACACAAAATCAGAGGAGCTCTTTTGATTATTCGTCTGATTTAGTCACAACTAGTTCGTTACTTAAAGTGAGGTCTTAAAGAAATATACAACATCAGTAAGCTAATCTATTAAATCGCTATTTTAATCTTTAAAAACTATACAACTTAAGCTACATATATATATATATACGTATTATTACTGACAGATTAATCGATTCTTTTGTTTAGGGGATGCAATAAGAACATTCTCCATTCTGCTATTCGAGACTGCAACTTTGATTGATCAGCCGTCAGCTGATTAATGCGTCCGGCGGCTGGATTCCGTGAAATCGCTGCCTGAGACGCGCTAAGTGATTAGCTGGAAAGCATCCTTATCCATCTTCTTTCCTCCGAGCCGTGAGCCGGGTAACTGTAGGCGTGCGCCTCTCACAGGTCATTTATCAAAAATATTATATCGAAAAATTAGCGATACTTTCGGTGCCATTTGTCAGTCGCCGCAGCCAAATCTCCATGAAACGAAGGTCGGTCCCTTAAGTTATGTTTAAGGCTTGCCACAAGAATGCCCAGGGATGCGAAAGTAAATACTTTCTGGTGCCTCCACTCCCCTTACTTCTTGTGAATTATGAAGAGCTCTCGCCCACGCGTGTAGGAACTGTGAGAATTCTTAATTTTTGCTCGTAGTTATTAAGCTTTAATGGGAATGCTGTTTCAGTGTTTGGCAGCATATAAAAAATGTATCTAATATGTCGATGGAGGCAAGCTTAAGTGGTTTTTGGTTTCTAATGGAACCATTTACGAGTGGGACATTCAATTGAGTAAGAAATCAGTACAAGTCCTTTAAAGTGAAGCAAAGTATTTTATGGGGCTTAAAGATTTTTTGGGTTTCGTATAGCAAAAATTATTTACAACTTTAGTATAATATCAACTATGAAGTATTATTTTGCATTATTAGAGTAATCGAAAATATGTTGATATCGGAAAAATTATAATTTGTATACCCTTAGAGGGTTTTATAATTGCAGCCTGAAGTTTGCAACGCCATTGATAAGTTATTTCGAATACTATATATTTTCTTGATTAGCAACAATAGCCGAGCCTCCAAGCTTTGGAGCTCTCTAAATGAAATTTGTAGATATTCTTCTTTATATTTATTCTATATCATAAGTTACCATATGTTTAGCAAACTTTTGATAAATGTAAATAATAATAATGAGCTGTAATTGAACACTTTAAATATAAGACGTACATATAAATATAAAATATAATTAAAGTTGACAACCCTTCTTTGTTTTTCACCAAAAAACGAAACGATATAAAAATGGTGATTTTAATTTGATAAAAATATAATTATTTTATCGCAGACAAATGTACAAAGCTGTCATAGCTGTGCTTGGTGAATTTATATTGGTAAAAAACTATAGGAATTCGTAGCTTTTACATATTTGTGTTTTCGATCTCTTCCTATAGACTTTTTCACTTGACCGAAATCGATCGATTCCCAATGTTTAAGTTACCAGCTAAAAAGCTTGACGGTGACAAAAGAGATTTAATTAAACGTTTATGTTTTGTTGATGAAATTTTCAACAATTATAAATTATTATTTATGATTGTAACTCAAAAAATGTTTGTATCCTGTTATGGTTAAACACATTTTTTTATAAAAATAAACATGACAAGCAGTTAGGATGTGTCACACTAAAATAACAAAATAATATGGTACCTATGGTTTATGTTTTTTTTTTAGTTTACATTGCAACGCACAAAGAGACAACAATACGTTGTTTGCAAATACATACATACATTAATATATATATGGTTCACACCTACTTAGTAACGTATAAAATATGTAAAGAATTTTTATTAACTTATCAATTTGTTTTTTTTTTAATCATTTATATTTTTTGTTTATTCCTCTTTCCATTCAAAATGTTACACCACACACAGTTATTTAAATAGCTTATATAGTGTAAAGCATTTAACATTCAATAATTGCCTTCTTAGGAGTACTTTAATTTGAATTAAGTATCAAATGGGGCAGCACAATAGAATCGATTGCTATTTGGTCTTGGCCAAGGAATAGTAAATATTTGGAGCTGCGTAAAGCCCTAATTCGCTCACCTCACATTCTGCGGTCGCGTTGCCTTAACAATTGTTCCATTTACGAAACCACAATTGAGGCAATTCATTTGCAGACAAACAAAGTACCCATATCGTTGGCAATTTGCAAGTGCCGAGAGGTGGCAGAGATTCTGCTTTGGGATGCTGCTGCATAATTTGGCTGTCAACAGAGCAACCGCTATGAAATATTCGCGAATATATAAAAATTAGCATACCAAATACTCCAGCGGAGAGCGCACTTCAATTTAAAATTAAATTTTGCCCTAAATGGGAGTTTCTTTTTAAAGATTTCGTCTCTTTCAGTGCTCAGTAAATATAATTTAAGGGGGCTCTCAGGCAATTTCCCTAAGCTTTTCACCCGAAAACAAATTCATAAACGAATATATATGTAAATGTTGTGTGTATATTTGCATTTAACTTGCGGGACGGACCGGAATGAACAATTCCTCCGGCACCCCAGTGTTGACAATCGGAAGGAGCCCTTACATACAGATACATACACATATGTAGGCTCCTCTTCCGATATGAGCATCATTCCGCTCCTCCCTCCGTTCATAATAAATGCACTGCAATTTCCAGGCCCCCGAAAACTGGTTACGTGTCTGCTTTGGGGCTCTGAACAAATTTTCCGTTTAGGCAAGCATAAAAATGGAAAATCAATTCGTTTGCGGCCATCGCAGCATGCAAAAATTGTGCAAAGAGATAAACGTAACAACATATTTTGCGGTGCGAAATGTACAGATTTGGTTTTTCCAACTTTTGTGGCCGGTAAATAAAATAGCAAAGTTGTGTGATTTATGCGGCGGTCAGTGATTTATTGAGTTGCATCTGACCTATATGTTTGTATTAATTTATTTACTTTAATACAATTTATTCGTCACTTTTTAAATTCGTCTCGAAACAAAACCTCTTGTTTACAAAAAAGGACAATTACACTGGAAACACTTTGAAATAGTAAACTTTAATCTAAAATAACATTAATTTACCTGCAAACTGCAAAGTTATCAATTAAGTAATACTTATCTTGATTATACAAATATTTTGATCATATTTTGTAGTTTATTTAGTCCACTTTATTTTTATTGTACTTAGACCCTGTTTTCCACAAAATAAATAAAAAAGATTATCTTAAGACTTAAGATTGCACTTATTTTATAAACACTTAAAATTTGTTTATTTAATCACACCTTTTAGTAAAAAAAGCACTTTTATAATTTGTATTTTTGATGTCTAATAAAGTTATTTAATTTCATGATACTTCATACTTGTTTAGCTCTTAAGGTTATTTCACATAGTAATCTATCAACATATAGTTAGACTAATGCAGAAATGAATTCCTATTAGATCTTTTTCTCCGACTAAACAAATTCTTAAAGACCTGCACAACAATGGGTCCACCTAGTAATCGCACAGTCGCCTTTGGGAGATCTCGTCCAACACTTGAAGCGACCCTGGGCGCTTGTTTGCTCTGATGTTTGCCCAGCACTTTAAGCTAGGCAAAGGGCCGTCTCCCAGTGCTCTTCGGAGCCCCTCATAATCTGTCTCCCATCCGGCGGAATGTGGGTCACCATCTGCAGAGGCCCAAGTCACCCCGAATCCGTGGGTTATTTATGCTGAACCGAAGCATATTTATTTACTTGTTTGTGTTTCGGCGGCACCCAGCACACATTGGCCGTTGTACGGCATTGTTATTGCTTGCTCAGATTCCGTCGACAGACAAGTCCTGGAAGTCCTGTATAGTATGTTAATGAACAGTAATCTGGCTGGCTTAAAGGCCATTCGAAGCGAGATGGCACTCGAGAGTCGAGACGACGAGCATTTGACAATGGAACAAATCAAATTGGGGTTAACGCATCAATTGCGAGTCCGTTGGCGAATCCGTAAATAAATCCGAGTCTTTCATCTTATTCGGCATGACAACTCACTGACTCCCCCTCCAGTCGGTACTGTTGTGCGTCAGGAACATCAAGTATTATGGCGCAGTTTCATTGACTTATTTATGGGACGTAATGAGAAAATGGGAGCCAAGTAATTGATCCCGCGGGAAATGTAATGTCGCCATGTAAATTGTACTCGGAATTGTTTTCGCGCACAATAACAACGAATATTGCACCTTGGTTTCGGCTTTGATTGATTTCGAGGAAAACCTATAGCAGCATTTCCCAGTACTAAGTAATTTATCAAGCAAAATAAGATTTATAATTAATTATTTCCTTCATATAATGTAATATGTACTAATATTCTGTACCAGATAGTTTTCATTCAAAGATTGCAAACTTATTATAAGATTTAATAACTGGACTTTGAATAAGCGTTAATTAAAGATGTTCTGTTGTCAAAAACCACTTAACGATTTAGTGCCAATAAACACTAATGTGAAGGACATTTTTAGGGCAATAAAAAAAAAAAATTAAAACTTTTTTATGCCAAAAATTCAACTGAACAACCTAAAAGTGTTTAATGTTGCATTAGGCAAAATGAGAATTTTCTGGCAGCGTCATCAAACAATTTTTTCCACTTCCAACTGTCTCTAGGCTTTTGCGGAAAATTGTTTATCTCAGACAAAAGTCGTCAAAGGATCCCCATCTTCAGGCTTTTCACGTCGGCCTTTCTGTCGTTCCCGTAAACTTTCCCGACTTGTTTATTTGCAAACAATTTGCCTATTTGCTTATGGTTTCTGCCTGATTAAACATGCCAAACACAGTCGGCCACATAAGTACGCACCCAGGCACGTGAGCCGAACGATAACTTTTGAAACGCTATCAAATGGCTTTTCGGGGGAAAACTTCGGCTCGCCCGTTCTGTGGTTTTCAGCCTTCTCAGCTTTGTGTGATATCTTTCTATCAATAAAAATGTGAGGAAAACGAGGAAAACAAAAGGAAACTGTCACGGCTTCGGGCGACCTTGGAAACCCTGTTACACTTGACTCCGTTTGACATGACGGGAAAAAACTTGAGTCAGGGTTATTTGCTAAAGCGTGAAAAAAGTAAGGAGGAAATGCTTCGGCGTCAATCCTCCTCTGAATCCTACGAAAAATCCGAATCTCAAATGGCTAGAAGGAAGCGCAAACCACACCGCTTATTTAATCAAATTCAAACCACTTAACAGATGCCAGTGAAACAATTTTAATTAAACTCGAGCGCAAAATGTAAATGACCTCTGGGCTGTAATTCAAGTTGAAATTCCTTTAAGGTTGTCCAATAAAATTCCCAGCCGAATGCGACAGCCGACGGACGGAAAAGGACCTTGAATACAGCAACAGCAAAATTGCAACACCTGAGAAAAATGCCTAAAAGATTACCTAATTCAAATCCCAAATACATTTATTACCCCCGGCTTTCTATTCTTGCTGAAATTGAATTAAAAACCTTTCTGCCTTTCCGGAGAGCCTTCCCTGCTTGCCACTTTCTGAATGAAATTAAATTTAAAGTAGCTGCAAAATCATTGTTCGTCTTCACCCAGAAAGAAATGAAGCTTGTTTTATGCTAACTTTTTTAATGGATGGAATACTAAAATATATAATACGGTATCTGAAATAAGTTGTAGTTAAAGTTTTTTAAGCTATATTTATTTAGGTTGCCTTTAGCATCATTAAAAATATTTAATAGCATAGAATATAAATAGTTTCCACTATTTGGTGATTACAAACTACTACCTGAGTTACGGAATTCAAAAGGAATATATCAAACAGCGGTCTTTTTATATACCTACTTATATTAAAAAATATATTTATACTTAGTCACGATAATATATTGAAATCATATGTTATCATCTTTAAAGCTCAAATTGAATTATTTAAGGCACGATGCTGAATATATAGCAGAGAGTATATAAAAACGCCTTTTGTCATTATCACTGATTTTGGTCTTCAACTGAAAATTATAACGAAACTGAAAATCTGTGGGCGCTGAATTTTCACCATTGACCTTAATGTTTAATTTTTCGTTTACATTTACCAAAGGACCTGCTTCGAGCTTTTCAGATCATAAAGAGCCTAACACTAAGGGAACAGATCCTCAACGCAGCAAATTCATTTGGCTTACCTGACTGCCTGTCTCGCCCCATAAATGAGCACTTTATTTTTATTACAAATTAAATACAAAAACAGCAGCCTTCGTTTGCCCTAAGCGGCCTTCCCCAGGACTTTTGTGGTATGGTTTTTTCCGGTCGCAGCAGCCTTCCGAAGGACTTTTGTGCTATGTGTTTTCTCGCTCGCAGGATGGAATGTTCACAAGTGAGGGGCACACACGCATTACTTTCGTGTTGACAGTTGGCATTAAAATGAGCGCCCATAAATATTATTAGCTGCTCTCGCATATCCACATATTCCTGTTTCCGCCCACTGCCCATATTTCCCACTGAGTCAGACTGACAAGAAGCTTTGGGTAAATTCCCTACACTTTTTTTTCTGCATGTCATTTTTAAATATGCTGCCCGAGGGCGTAAAATTTGTTTTGTTTGTCTGGGACGTTTTTCTCTTCTTTGGTTGGATTTCATTTGCTGGGTTTTTGTTCTGGCTTTCCGTTTTTATGCTCGGCAAACATATGTTGCCTCATTATCCTTGTTTTTTAGAGCCCCCTCCTGGGTACACATAAACCTCAGAAAGGAGTTGGGCCGCAGAGGGACGGCTCAAAACTATTTATAGCTGCACACGACGAAAGTGGCAAAGGTCTGCCTACTGTAAAGATTTTGTCGCTTTGACGGAAAAATTGAATTCTCCGCCCTTCGCTAAGGCAAGCAGCTTCATTATATAAATTGGGATGAAAATCTCTGTCAAATTAAGTTCAAAAACCCCGCCAGTGGGCCAAAATTGTGTGCTGTGTCATTTCCTTAAATTTTACTTAAAGCCTGGGTTCTCATTTGAAGTTGTGGGGGAAAATACGTAAACACAGTTGCTTTCAGCACATTTTCCGGGACGTTTGCGGTTTTCTGTTTGTTGCGGATAAAAAACATAGAACTGTGAGAATTTGGCTCGAAAATGCGAAAACCTCGTAGCAGCCAAAATTGTTTTGTTTGCTCTGTTTATTTGTTTCTGTTTTATTTCTGGGAGCTCATGTGAAATGGCGGTTTTAGTTTTAGTTGTTTTCCTACATGTTATGACAGAGCAAATACTTCGCTTGTCGAGGAATGGGTGGGAGTGCCCTCCAGCCAGTTCTGTTTATAAATCACTTGCTTTATTTGCACTTTGGCGCATCAACTTAAATTAAAAGGAAAATAAAATGCTGAAAAGGAAACAAAGGACCCAGGCACGGCTCAGTCGCCTATAAAATCAAGTTTGTATGGGTGCAGTCTCCGCTGCTTAGTTTCCCTCCCTAATGTCCTGTCCCACTAGGTTTTTATCCTGTGTCCGGTTTAGTGTGTGTTTCATTCGTTTTACTGTCAACGGTGATTAGTTGGCCTTAGTGTGGGTCCTGCTCCTTTGCCCATTTCTTACATACATATACTCCTGTGTGTTTGGAGCTTTGTTTGTTTACCTATTTGCCGCTGTCTGTTTGTCTCTCCTCGCTCTGCTCAGGCATTTAATTCCATTTCCCTTCGCACTGAGAGTGAAAAATTTAATTCAGGCCAAGCCGCTTAAATGTCCTTAGGGGCACTTTCGCTATTATTTTACGTTTCTCTGGTCGAATGGTCCTCGGCTTTTTTGTGGTCCTACTTGGTTCGGAATTCTTGATTTGCTTTTCTTGCTTTGCTGCTTTAATGGCCAAAAGAAAAGGTTTTATTTTCTTCGATGCTAAGCAGAGAATAGAACTTAGACCACTATGCTCCTCATGGGTAAGAAGACCTTAAGTATTTCCTCTTTAAGTAACTAAGAAGTCAGTAGCTATATAAACATCTTTAAAGTGTATTTAGTATTAATCCCTAAAATCTCAAAAGCCTTTCTTTCTCATCTTTTAAATAAAACGCAATTCAAGACCTCAAAATTACGGCAAAGCATCGCGCTGACTCCCTCATATAAATTTACATACTTGCCCGCTAATTATTCATAATTGAAATAAGTCAACGGCTTAAAATTTCGCAAAAAGTTTCGGCCCACCTTGAGGGATGATGACGATGGGCGCCTGTGTTTGTTTTTGGCGCTGTTTATCGCTGGGTTATTTTCCACGGCCCAAGGACGGGGAGGCTCCGGGCATAATACGGTTAACAAGCGGCGGGTTAACTTTTTGGCTTAGCATAAATTATTCCCGACTGCTCCGAGCGGAAGTCGGATGGAGCCGCGTCGGCCCCGAGCTCCGCAGCGTGTGCTCTGCGATGTGGCAGGCACGCATCTTCATTAAAAACCTACACGATGGAAATTAATGAGCGCCAAACGTGGCTTTGACGCCCCCTCGCTGCTCCAGGCCCCTAGTTACTCATCAGATTGGCAATAAACGGGATGCCGACACGTGAGACAAATGCATATGAGTTTAGAGACCTTTTAATGGGCCTGCTGGAAGTTGAGCGGGAAATCGGGGCGGGGGCTTGGCTATTAACGTGACAGACACAGACACCGGCCCGGACAGGATGTGTTTACCCTTGGCTGGTATCAAATTAGCGCCCAGACAGCGAACACACACATTAGGTTCTAGCTGGGCATCGCCGCGTATACGTAATTCAATTCTGGCACACGGCGCGTATGCTCTATGTCCATGCAGCAGCAAAGAGAAAACTCTGTGCGCTGTATAACTTTTAATAGGATTTCACTCCACTTAATCGCATTGGTTCACTCAAAGTTGACCAAGTTTTGCTTTAACTCTTTCAAGTATTTTACTCGGTCACCTTTTTTACCTTTTCCAATTAAGGCCATGGGCAGGAGGCGAAAAGTTTTTAGTCCTAATTTGATTTCTTCTAAAAAAATCTCAAAGAAGGCGTTTTTTAAGAGAATTATGATGAGTTTATGTTTTATTATATATTAAATTAATATTAAAAGTATTGCAATAGACAAGAGCGAGAGTAGCATTTAATAAAAATCTAAGCTAGTTAGAAGAACTAAATCCATCCATAAAAGTTGATCAGTTCTTATTCTATTATTTTTCCAATCTTAGCCTAACTTTGTCCATTACCTAGAACCAATCGTACACAAAAAGTTTCCTAGTCATGCTGCAGAGATTCCATCTCATCTTAAGGAAAATGGACTTTAGTTTTCATCAACTTTCAAAGCTTTCCATCTGTAGTCTCAATCCTATCTGAATCTCGACCCTGTTCAGTCCACAACTTGCATATTCACGGACTTCATTTCTGTTTCCCATTATAGCGGCGGGAGAATTTCATTTTCCGCCGCACTGATTGGGTCAGGACACAGGCACTCTGGCTTTCCGAGTAACAGGTGCACACGTAGGGAAGTGCCGACGGAGCAGCAGGTGAAAATGTGTGTATTTCGGCAGCTTGTTGAGTGTTTCGCTTTCGCAGCCCAGGATGGTTGTCCCGGGATTCTGAGCCACGTATCTCTTGTGCTCCTTATCTCCGGCTGATTGCCTTTTAATTAGTTGTAAGCTGATTATGCAAATCAGGCTGCCACAACATGTGCAATAAACAGCATATACGCTGTTGATATACGGCATCGATTTGGCAACGACTCAGCAGAGGATGAGTTTGAAAAGTTTTATGGCCCTGCCAAGACCGGTATTAATGTTTAATGCCACAGTTGAACCTTTTTAAATGGGATGAAATACCTCCGAACATTTGCGTAATACATTTGTATATCTTTTCGGAATGAGACGCTTTCAAGAGCCCAACCAAACGTAGAACCATTCTTTTCTGCTTATTTAAATGTTTCTTTAAAGTAAAACTTAGCATAAATCAGGAACCATAGTTCAGAAAAATAGTGATTTAGCGATCTACTTTTAGAATGCAAGTATCCACTTTCAGTAAAAACCTGTACCTACTTGAGCCTCCCACAACCGCCTACATTCCTCTTGTCTCTTGATTTATGTATATTTAATAATTCAGACTTTATCACTCCGAGCAGCAGAAACTTCCTGTGCGGCGTCGCCTGCCTTGGCCACGATTTCACCCACAAGCCACCCGAAACTCACTTACTCATGTGACTGAACATAAAAATTCTGTATTCCACTTGGCTGCCAGCGAAGGAGGCTGACATAGTGGCCGGAAGGAGGACGGGATCGGGGCGGAGTGCGAAGGAAATATCACTTACAGACATAAAAATGCAAATTAGAACGAGATATGCTGCAGTCCAGCTGGGAGACGGAGGATGACATCTGTGGTCTTCAGGAGCCAAGTGAGAAACCCGGGAAAAACTTTAACACCAAGCTGGAAGTGGACCAAAGCCGAAATCAAGAATGAATTATAGGACCAGCCCACTGCAGGCCATTTCTGTGGCCTCGACGGATTATTAGCCATGGCTTAAGGGAATAAGTGGTGCTGAAGTTGGGCCGGGGTCTGGGAAAACTTTTCCGAATTTTTCTGGCCATGTTTTCCCGCAGATTTCTTTTGTATTTTTGCGATTTTCGGCGCACATTATCGACACGTGCACTCGGTGATTTATGAAGTGAACAGCCAAACATTTGAATAATTACATAATTGCATGATTCAATGAACAGTGAGAGCCGACTGAGAATAATTGCCCTAAAACCTTAAAGTAAGTTAGTGGTGAAATATATATTTAATTCGTAATAAGTTCTGCTTAAATTCCAAAATAAGAGCAATAACTCATGTCCCTTTCGAGCGTTTCGTGATGTCATTTTAATTAAAATCCAAGGTCAAAAATAAAAGAAGCAATCGCCAATATGTCACTTTCCAGCTTGACCAGATTAACCAAGTCAAAAAAATATAAATGAAATGTAAATTTCAGTGCCGCTTCCTGGACTTGCTACACGTCATCAAAGGACGTTTTTCAATAACAAACTGCTTTCATTCCGATGCTGTCAATCAAAAAGTGTCGAAAACATTTCAATAAGCCACGTTCCTGTCACCTGTTGCTCCTGCCGCTGCCGCAAGGTGAGATTGAGGTGGCCATGTCAGCAGTTTAACGGCTCACTGAACACACACGTAGCGCCAGCGACAGGGAGAAGGACGAGGAGTGGAAAGACCAGCTCAAGTGTCAAATGTGCTGAACTAGAAAAGTTCCAATAAACAGATGAAAGCGCAGGGCAAGGGCACCGAAATTGAATTTGCCTGAGGACATTTTCCTGCTCACATTTTGTTCCCCTCGTTGTCGGTGGGTGCATGTGTGGGCAGGGGGCAAAGCTGTTAAATTTTAAGGTTTTTGCCTACTGGTAATTTGCATGCCAGTGGTTAAAGTGCTTATCATTATAATCAACACCCAAGCAACGGGATTCGTGATAGCAAAATGTGTCTTTGAAAGTCGAACTGATAAATACCCTTTGTGGCTACAGAGAGTAAACACACTTATGGGAAATCCTTAAGTTCTGAAATAATGCAACTTATCAAATCAAACACCATTGTTTACTTTAAAAGAGTTAAGTTATTAAAACTAAAATCCAGCCTGAAACACAATTTAAGATTCAAAAATTTCTTTCCAGAGACTCCTAAAACAGGTCAAGATAAAACAATACTCTTAAATATATTTAAAAGAATAAAGCTCTCTTTCAGTTATTGTAATTTCCCTTATATATATTGTAACATATCAAATGTTGTGTTCATGACAACCTAATAAGCCAACCGCAAATTCCTAACCAAATCAACTTTCAACATAACCGGAAGAACGCGTTCCTCACGTGCGGAGTGAGGGCATTTCATTGTTATGAGTATTGTTGATGGGACAAGCTCATTTTACGTTTATTAACTCAATAACCGTGGGGCGAGACGAGTTTCGGGGGTTTCGGGGAGTTCCTTGTGATACCGAACATATATTTTGCTTATTTTTAGACTGAATGATAAGAGTGGAGCTGTATGATTACTAGCGATGACCCCCATGATACGGCTTGTCACCCCGATTCCACCCGCATGGGACTGCATTAATTGGCTTCACATTTTTTCCTTTCCTTCATTTCCTGTGTTTGACTGCCACTTGTCAATTTGTTTATTTCCTTCTCTTCTCATCATTGATTAGGTTAATCGCACTTGCTAGTGATAAACTTTTGCCGGATAAAGAGGAAAATCGAGCGACTGCGATTGTTATCAATTATTGACAGTTGATAAAAGTTTGTGGCTATTTTTGGAAACCTAAAGCACGTGTTCATTGGGGAAACAGAATTTACTTTAACGAAAATAAGAAACATGGCGAAGAGTGTAGATTTTCTTTCTGAGTAATTTCCGCCGTTTTGAACTGCGTTAGTCGTATGTCAAACCCCATGACTGCATTTCCGCCCCTGAGGACGTGAACACAAAACATGTATGGGGATATAAGTATATAGGGGATATAAACCCATATTAAGGTGCCCCACTACTGACATCACATTCATCAGCAGATTCCCACTGACTTTGCAAACCCTTTGGTCCCAGTCACGCCTCCTTTCGAAATCGTATAAAACTTTCACGGCATTTTCTATTTGTTTTCCTCATCCCCCTTTTGAGCATTTTTTCCATTCTTATTTTGTTTTGTTTGTGGCGGAGTGTGGCAAAAATTTCAGCGCTTCAACGCTTCCTCTTAGGAGGGAAGAATGAAACACACCCAAAAAGAAAAAAAAAAGAAATCAGGAGCAGGAAAACAATAAAAATTGAAAGACTTTTCTCGCCCCGAAAACTCATTTGCATAGAATTTTGCTGGGATAAACCAAAATACAATTTCCCCTATCCAAAATCATTCGATGCTTTCCCTTTAAAGCCTATTCTGTATTGGCTTTTATTCATTGCCGCATTTTATGCGGCTTTATACATTTTTGATGGGTCACATAAAACTATTTATGAAATGCCGAAGAGCAATTTCTGTTTATGCCTCCCATATGCGTTTTTTCCTTGTTGGCTGCACTTTGGTCTGACCATCTCTTATGTTTTATGTCCAGGACTTGGCTTTTATGGGATTCTCGCTGGCCCACGATTCCCGTCTCGTAAACATTAAGGTTGCCCGAAAACAAAAGTTAATGGGAGGGGTTCCACCCCGTGGAATGCCTCCAAAGGCGTTCCAAATAAATCAATAGAAGAGCTGATAAATCACGGTTCCGCTCATTGATTAGCTAACGATGCGCCAATAATTTGCCAGTATGTGGGAAAAATGTGTCCCACTGAAGATTGAATTAGCCTGACGTTATTTAAAGAGAAAACCAGAAGGAAAATTGTGACTATACTCCTTATGTTATTGGTTTATTAAATTATTGTAGTTGCTTAAGAATTGTAATTATAAATAATTAAATATAGCTACTACCCTGGTATGAATATAGTTTTTAAATGTTGCCTTTATTAAGCACTATTTCCTCAATGGTTAATATCCAGGTGTCTGGGAATTCTTTAATTATATATTTAAGATCCCATTGCTTCTTCAAACTTATTAACAAACTTATAGAGCTTGTCAAAGTCCTTAGTTTATTTCTTATTCTAAGCAAACCAAGTTAATTTTAGGAACTTACCAACGAGGTCGTAAGGACGAGAAAGGCAGCAGATCCTTAAAAGTCTCCCTCCGTCTTTATAGGATTTCTGAGTATCTTAAATATTTAATGTGGCACGTTTCTTAAATTTCGCGTTGTCGTCTCGTGGGTCGCGTCGCCATACGCCGTCACTTATACATATATATTTATATATCCTGATGTTTTTTTTTATTTACGACATTTAATTTTATATTTATGTACTTTGATTTTCATTACGCGATGCGGATTTGCGGCCCGCTTAACCTGCCTAAAAGAAGAGAAAAAGCGTGGTGTGGGGATGAACAAGGAATTCGTATTAAGGAGCCCGCGCAGCTCATATAATTCGGTTTTATTTGATTTGATTTCATTTTTTGCTTCGGTTTTTTATTTCCGTTCGGTTTTAGCGGGATTTGAACGGCAGAGACGAGGCAGATCCTTAATATCAAGGCGTGACGGCCAAATCGGTGTCGGAATAAATGAATCTCGGCTCGTCATATAAAGCGATTTAGCTTTAGTTGCTTGAATTGCTTGAATCCAAGCATTTCTGTAGCGTACTTCAATTAAATTGCCTTAAAAATGTATGCTCTGAGCACAACTTGGCCTGAGTTTCCAACAGGCACTCTCTTTTATTTTTTAGCCGCACTTAGCAGCATTTTCCTGTTCGGGCTTCTGCAACGCATAACAAATTTAAACAGAAAAACCCCATTTGGTTTTCCTATATTGAAAATCTTTATACTCTAATATATTATATAAATGTCTAAACATAAGACAATTGTTCAACTTAAAACACATTTTATTTATGAGAAGATTTATAGGATTTTTGTGCGTTCTTGTTTTGCGACTTTAGCTAGCTCGTATTTAATTAGAAAACGAAAGTACATTTTACAGAAAGCTTGCTTCCCGGTAGGGAATTCAAAATACGCCTACGACGCAGCTGCTAAGTTATTTTCATTAAAATTTGGTTATTTCTGTAAGAGCTTCCCTTCGGCACTGCTCCTTTCGCTCCTGTCTAGCGCTGCTCGCTTGAATTAATTACACAATTTAAGTGGTTTTGCTGGCAAATCGCATTATAAAGTGGTTTTTGATGTTGCCCCTCTTCGGAGGCTTATATTGGAGCAGGTGCAACCGGAAAAGAGTTGTGTCATCGCTGGCCCACAAGACGTATACTTAATGCCACACGAAAATGTTTATTCATTAAAATTGTGTAAATTGCGTGTGGCAATATTAACATAATTAATTACTGCTAAGTTTTTCGGTAAATAAATTCTGATTGATATTACTGTAATATGCAATATGTGTTCTTGGCTACTAATTTATATTTTTTATTTTTCCGAAATATTTCACTTGAAAAAACAAACCGCGAAGTTCCGCTTTCTGTTAAGCCTTTCTGTAAATATATTCTTATTGATGTTACTGTTATATATAATATGTTATTTTATATTTTAATATGTTATGTGATCATAATATTATTTATCTCTTTATTCCGTAATTAAATTTACTGTTTCATTTTTAGTTGTATTATTTTTTTATTGGTAGTGACCAATATAAATTTTCATTGAAAATGTGAACTCAAAGTTTTCCATTTTTATTTAATTAAATAGTTTATTTTAATTTCTGACTTCAGAGTTGTTCTCTACAGCTTGAGTTACACCTATTAAATTTAAGCACGAAATGACTTTGGTAATTTAGTTTTCCTACACTTTAAGCTGCTTTAAAAAACGTTCAATTCAGTTTTTAACCGATCACGATTTTGAGACTAGGCGAAGATGCGCGAAGACAACCGATTGCCTCCAACGGCAAATAGTAAATGGCAGGTCCTGACACATTTCCTGGCGATAGTCGGGAAGAAGTAGTGGCGACTAGTTGCCACTCGCTTTTGGGTTATTAAAAAACCCACAACTGACGCCGACAACGGGACGCACTTTGAATATTTTTCGAGGACCCGAAGGATGCGCGTTCGTAGTTCAGAGCTCGAAACACGTAACACGGAGTTCGGAGCCCAACGAAACCGCACGCAACGTGCAACAGCCGCCAACTGATGGGCTTCATCTGCCATGGCCAAATAGTCACCCACACAGCAGTCTCTCTCACAGATACGCGCACACAGATACACCCTGGTTTGTTGATAACAGTTTTCGAATTTCGAATTCGCGTCGTCAGCTGCTGCCTGCCTCTGTTTTTACTGTTCCTGCCGCCGCTACTGCTGCTGTGCCGCTGTTTTGTATACAAACACTGGCCGAGCATCCTGTGGCAGGCACCACCCACAAAGGCCACCCACCATCCCTCCACCCTCGGCAGCAGCTACGTTCACCATGTTGCATGTTCGGCAGGCCAAACGCATGCGCCGCCCAGTAGGCAACACTTTTTGCACGGTATTTGTGGGATTCACGTTGGGAGTTTTGACTTCACTTACTTAATAATGCAGCAATAACAATAATGAAAGGGTAATGGAGGATAATGAAAGTGCACTATTATCTATACATTAGGTAACATCAACATTAAGCATGTTACTTAAAACTAAATTAAACAAATATTTAATTAGCTTATGTTTTCATATTATTTCATATCTCAATTCCGTTTTCATTAAATTGTTCTATTAATGTCTATATAATAATTATGTTAACATATTATTTTTTTGTATACTTGGACCTTATTTGTTATTTTAAAATCCATTATCTAAGACATATCACTAATGAGTATTTACTAGTCGCATGTCATTGTTTATCCTTGTCTTCAGTTGTGTTGGCTGCTTATGCCGCATCAAAGCAATCAACGCAACCTCGACGCTGTGTGGAAGCGTCTTTCGTTGTTATCTTTATTGTCCTGCAATATTTCGGCAGCAAACTCCCTCCGCGGTGGGGGAGGGAGGGAGCCTAAAGCAGGGTGTCATGACATAAATTAGTCACATTTGACTTGGACGTCCCTTAACCTTAAGTCAGCTAAGTTGGGCGGCCACGGCCACCCAGTGCCTTAATTCGAAACTGGCTGACTGACTGACTGACTGGAGTTCACGTGCCCGGCCATGGTCGCTAATGAATTATGGCCAAGTTTTTAATTAAGCTCTTTATGGCGTGGCAAAAACGCTTGGCCTCAATTATTGTCGTTTATTTTCGTATTCCCTCTACATTCTAAGTTTTATCGCGCTTTTTTCCGTTGGATGATAGTTTTAGATAAGTCTGAATTATGATTTGATTATGTCCTTTTCTTGGGCTGCTATTGAATACGAGCACAAGGATAAATGTATATGCTCACAATGAAAACTAGTGCTATCAGTTAAATTTAGTTTAAATTTGAATATATTTAAAATTACAAAAAATGGCTTAATGGTATAAAAAAAACAACAGTTTCTTAATATGCCAAGTGTAATAATTAAATTAATTAAATTAATGGCATTTATGAAGACATAATGTCTTAGTTGTTTTATTTTGTCGCGACCAAAAACAGATAGAACTATATTTATATTACAGAAAATAGCTTGCGGTTCCGGGAATACATAATTGTCGAGTACACTAATCTGTATGTAGCTTTTTTACTTGCTTTTATTATTTTGGCATCTGAAATTTCAATTTACATTTTCCACTTCTTCCTCGAATTTTCGAATTCCATTTGAAAAAAAAACAAATGCCGAAAATTACTAATTTCCTAATTTGTCCTTGACCCAGAAGTTAAACAGCCAACATTTTTGTCACCATTTTAGTGGTCAGAGATAAGCGTGTGTGTGTTTGCAATGTTTTCTTTGGCTCTGTGTGCGAGTCTAATAACCACAATTACAGCTTGAAACTATGACTGTGAATCCTTGTGGAAAATGTCTCTGCAGGAAATTGCAAAACCAACTGAAACCGAGGGTCAAAAGAGCAAAATGCGAAGGAGGAGGTTACCAACTGTGAGCTAAATGCAGGCCAAAATGATTTACAGTTGGAAAACGTTTGCAAGGATATGTCATCAACAGAATAACGGTTATTTTTGATGTTGTTTTTGCTTCTGTTGTCACATTGTGCTCCTGTTATCAATGGATGTTTATCAAGGACACAAAGAGCAAATCGCATCAAAGACATTCAAAGCAGACGAGGCGTCACTTAGAAGAGGGCGGGAGAGGCAGAGGTAATAATAATATAAATGCCATTTGACCTTGTGCACCGCACAGAAAGTCAATTGCTGCTGCAGCGCCACCTGGCGACAGACTAAGTGATTCATCTTTAATGATTTCTTCTCGCCTGCTTTATTTCTCCTCCTTTTTGGCCTTCTCTTCGCTCCATTCTAAAACTGTGAGCAGAAAGAAGGAGACGACGAGAAAAGTCCAATGATATTGAAATATTTGCGGTCAGCAGGAGTCACTTATTTGACCCAGTTCTAATTCGATTGGTAAATGATTGCCTGTTCTTCACACTTTTTAATTAAGAAACATAAAAGCGAAAACCACTAGAATAGAGGGGAATAAAAGGAGCTGAGTGGAATTGCGTGTCCATATTCCAGGTTTAATTGAGGTTAAGTGAGCGGACATTAAATAGTTTATAGGGCAAGGTTACGACGAAACTGCTCAAACTATGTGTTTGTAAAATATGAGGTTTTTATGCGAATAACGAATTGAATTGAAGGGCAACTCTGACGGTGGTCAGTTAGGTGAATGCTTAGGTAAGGTATGCGAACAAATATGAACAAAATTAAACATGTTCGCAAGAAGGTTCAAGAATGAACGGAATTAACACAATAATTATTAGCTTTCTAGAAAATCTGAAACCGAGGTAATAACGTCGAAACTTGATTTTTTTTTTTTTTTCTAAAAAAAAACTTTTTCTAAAGTCTCAGATGCCCACTATTAAGCCGACTATTAAACATCGGCGCTTGTGCTTACGAGAAATTTGTTATCTGCAAGCAGTTCAAAGGTTTGCATAATGAATGATGAAACAGGGCCGGATTTAGCGCGGGGCACCCGGGGCACTTGCCCGGGGACTCCACAGTTTGGGGGCCCCCACAAATTAATCCACAAAATTATTATTTTTATTATTATTTTTTTGTATATATTAATATGACCGTCAGCCAATAGGGTACACAGGGGGATCAACTGATGACCGTGTCATCTGACGTAACTGTGTGCACCATCGGTAGTGCGACTATACTCGGGTCCTCGGGGATGCTGACCAATTGTAGTCGGGCGGACCTGGACAAGTCTTTAATAGGACCCCCTCAGGAGTGTGAAGCGACCCGTGCCCCCTGACTTTTGGTTCGCAGCTGAGGGGTAAATCCAGCTGTGTTTTAACCGTGCCTTCCCAGGGCCGGGCAACCCTGGGTCGTAAGATGCCTTGCCGCGGCTTTGGGGCGAAGCCGCGGTCGACCACCTTCAAAGCCCCAAACCCGCTGAGCTTGCCAGGCCGAGCAAAGCGGGCGTTCATGAATGAAATAA
>VNJV01010349.1:0-18507 GCA_008042635.1 Drosophila nikananu
CCCCGCTTACCCCTGGCCGACATCCGTCTCGCCGGATCGGTGGGCACCGATATGGCTTCCACAGGCCACAAGAGCCGTGCCTCGACTGGTGAGTCTAGGGTCCACGCTCTCGCTGCATCCTGACCACCGCTTCCACTTTTTTACCCTAGGGGCACTGCCACAACGCGAGTTTTAACCGGAGCGCCTGCGCGGGCGACCGCTCGCCGTGAGTTCACGCACCAACCTTTTCTATAATAATCAATGTACATACATATATATGTGCCAGTAGGAATGGATGAATGCACATACATATATATGTACATATGCCGCTGCCGTTTGCACTTTGATGTACGGAAGGAGGACGGCGACGAATATGGCGGCGCGAAAAAGAAGCGACGTGGAGACGAATCGAACGAAGATCGAGGAGGAGGAATAAAATTCTCAACTGCCGTTGTGTCAGGAAAATTCGCGGAGGTGGAATTGACACGGAAAAATAGTCTTACAGCAGTGCGACCGAAATGGAATGTTCGGAGCTCTGCTGAAGACCGGCAGTGAGACAAATGAAGGAAATTCGTACTTATCTTGGCAAACCAAAGGCCGGGAACTGCTGGCAGAAGAGAAGAATCCTTATCCGGCTCTGTAGGACCAATGTTTGTAGGGGGGCGATGTAGTCCTCCAAGATAAGTGGCGAGATGTTTCGCGGTAGACGGTGGGAGTCTTATTCCCACGGCGCAGAGCAATAGAAGTCCGTAGAGGAAAGCAAACGAAGAAGAGAAGCGGGGGCGTCGATGGAATTCAGCTTTATTGTTCGCATTCATGCATAGAACTGACACGAAGTGGCACCCTTTCTGCTCCCAAAATAAATACAAGAATTAAAATAAAAGGTCCACGGGTTGTCATTTATTTCATGGCGACCGTGACAAAGAGTCCCTAGAAAAAAAAGGGCGAATCGAAATAACACAATAACAGAGGAATGTATGCAGACGCATATGAATAAATCGGACACCATCGCGGGAGAACGAGCAACAATTACAAAATTAAAATACAATTAAACAGCAAAACACTGTCCTATATTACAGAAATAATCCACCGCGCGGCGGAAACCGCGGGCGTGGAAATTATAGAGGTATAATTATAATAACAATAATTACAACAACCAATACAATAATGGACTAGGCCAATATAGATGAAACTCAAGAGGCCGTGGCAACTCAAATCGAAGCCAAAACTATAACAACCCAAGTAACGTCCGAGTAACCAATAATACCTCGGGAAACTCACAAAACCCTTTAAATACTCAACAGTAGAAAATGCAAGGGTTCATACTATTAATCTCAGTCAGAATATATTTGTATCATTCAACCATGTGGCTAGAGGAAAAGAACTTGTCTTTTTGGTAGACACAGGTGCGGACACTTCAATAGTTAAAGAAAATTCTGATGTCTTTCATGACATACAATACAATCATATTATAGATATAAAAGGAATAAGTGAAGAAGTAACCAAATCTAAGGGGTTAACTTCTATTGAAATACAGACCACCACGTGGATTTACAATTCGCTATTCCATGTGATGGCATATTAGGAATCGATTTTATTAAAAAATACAACTGTCAATTAGACTTCAAGCCATCTGAAGATTGGATTATAATTAGACCTAATAACTTAAAATTTCAGATTTATGTTCCAATAACATACAGTTCTGGCAATAACTCAATACTTCTGCCAGCAAGATCCCAAGTTGTTCGGAAAATAGAACTAAATTCAAAAGAAGACAGTCTATTGATTCCAAATCAAGAAATTCAGCATGGTATTTACATAGCAAGTACCATATCAACATCTAAAAACGCATTTATAAGACTACTCAATACAACAAATAAAGATCAAGTAGTCAGTACAAATAATTTAGCGTATGAATTACTTTCGAACTACGATGTAGTCAAAACTAATCTGGACAATAGAAACCAATCTGTATTATCTAAACTAACGAAAAACTTTCCTCCACAATTCAAATCACAACTTTCAATCTTATGCACACAATATAATGATATATTCGGATTGGAATCTGAACCAATCAGCCTTAATAATTTTTATAAACAAAAATTGAGATTAAAAGATGATGAACAAGTGTATGTAAAAAATTACAGAAGCCCACACAGTCATGTGAACGAAATACAGAAACAAGTTGGAAAATTGATCACTGACGGCATTGTTGAACCATCTGTATCTGAATATAATAGCCCATTATTACTTGTTCCTAAAAAACCAACTCCAGGTTCAGAACAAAAGAAATGGCGATTAGTAATTGACTATCGTCAAATTAATAAAAAACTACTGTGCGATAAATTTATACTCCCAAGAATTGATGATATTTTAGATCAACTTGAGCGACCCAAATATTTTTCATGTCTTGACTTAATGTCAGGATTTCATCAAATTGAACTCGAAAAAAGTTCAAGAGATATAACGTCATTTTCAACGAGAAATGGCTCGTATCGCTTCACGCGATTACCTTTTGGTATAAAAATAGCGCCTAATTCATTTCAGAGAATGATGACTTAATAGTTATAGGTTGTTCCAAAAAACATATGCTTAAAAACTTAACAGACGTTTTTGAGAAATGTAGGAAATACAATCTAAAGTAACATCCAGAAAAATGCAAATTTTGTATGCATGAGGTGCCTTTTCTCGGTCATAAATGCTCAGACAATACTTCCGGAGGACAAGACAGCGCTAGACTTTTCGTTACGTTTTGCAATTATTATAGACGTTTTATTAAAAATTTCGCCGAATATTCACGGAACATAACCAGATTATGTAAAAAGAATGTTCCTTTCCAATGGACAGATGAATGCCAAAACGCATTCCAATATTTAAAAACAAAACTTATGGAACCTACTTTGCTAGAATATCGTGATTTCAGCAAAGAATTCTGTATAATTACTGATGCAAGTAAGCAAGCGTGCGGAGCGGTTTTAACTCAAAACCACAACGGACTCCAACTTCCCATAGCATACGCATCAGGAGCTTTCAGTTAAGGAGAAAGTAATAAATGTACAACTGAGCAGGAATTAGCTGCAATTCACTGGGCAATATTACATTTTAGACCATAAACTTATGCAAAACACTTCACAATCAAAACAGATCACAGACCATTAATATATCTATTCTCAATGATCAATCCGAGTTCTAAACTGACACGCGTGAGGCTAGAATTAGAAGAGTATGACTTTACAGTCGAATATTTAAAGGGAAAAGACAATCATGTAGCTGATGCGTTATCAAGAATAACCATCAAAGATCTACAAAACTTTACAGGAAATATAATGAAAGTCACTACTAGATACCAAAATAGACAGAAAATCCGCGCGGATAACAACAAAATAGAATTGCCTAGGCAATCTATTTAAAAAGCTTCTAAGCCAAACGTATTTGAAGTCATAAACAATGACGAAGTACGTAAAGTAGGGACCTCGCATATAAAAAATATGCTATGTTTCTTTAAACAAGTAAGAAAATTATTTCAAGATATGATGTTCGCGATTTATATACTAATGGAATCCTCGACTTAGGTCCATTTTTCCAACCTACACGCCAATAAATTCTTTCGACAGGGTGATAGTAGACACTATTAGTCCACTACCTAAATCAGAAAATGGCAATGAATATGCAGTTACCTTAATATGTGACCTAAATAGTTGCCATACCAGTTCCAAGTAAGAACGCGAACACTGTCGCGAAAGCAATTTTTGAATCATTTATTCTGAAGTACGGTCCAATGAAGACGCTCATTACAGACATGGGAACAGAATACAAGAATTCAATTATAAATGATTTATGCAAAAATCTAGGAATTGAAAATACAACATCTACAGCACACCACCACCAGACCGTTGGAACAATAGAACGTAGTCATAGAACTTTCAACGAATACATACGTTCATATATATCGGTTGATAAAACTGATTAGGATGTATGGCTTCAATACTTCGTTTCCTCAATGGCACATAATTACTGTCCATATGAGTTAGTGTTTGGTAATACAAATAATTTACCAAAACAATTTAATAGTATAGATAACATAGAGACAATATATAATATAGATGACTATGCTAATTTAAATTAGAAGAAGCTTACAAAAGAGCTAGAATAATGATAGAAGAAAAATAAGAACAATAATAAGATATTATATAATCCGAAAATAAAAAACATAGATATATCGGTAGGTGATAAAGTCTTATTACGAAATGGATTAGGTCATAAGCTAGAATATAAATATACTGGTCCGTTTGAAGTAACGGAAATAGGAGATAGATATAACATTATAATAACGAATAATAAAAACAAAAAAAAACAGTACGTAAGGATAGGTTAAAAAAGTTTAATTCATAATTGTTATTAGTATTGCCAAAATGCTTTTCTACATTCGAATATTATTTGTAATTTAATATATTCAAAATATTAAAAAAAAAAAATAAATAAAAATATTAAAAAAAAATAAAAATAGTAAAATCTCCATTGATAATTAAAAAGTAATCTTAAACAAAAAACAAAAATAAAAACTTCATAAATTACATTATTTTTCAAAAGGAGGGAGATGTAGTATGCACATATATTGAATATCTACTGTACCAAGTTTGTTGCACTGTTTACATAAACAGAGCTCCGGTCTACAGCCTAAGTGGCCGAAATATGAGTCGATCAGCACGCACCAAGAAAGAGCATATGTAAGCATTCTGTTGCATACGCCGACCGCCCGATCGAACTCAAGTGCATACATATACCACAGCACTCCAGCTTAAAGAGAGCATATATATATAAAATATATAAGATATATACATAACCGTCCCTCTGCTGTCCAACTGTGGGCAGCGCAGCTAGGTCTCCTAGCTCCTAGAACCTATGGAATAATGTAAAACTCAGATCCATTTTGACATGGGAAGCGGCACCATTGCTGCTCCCAAAATAAATCCAAGAATTAAAATAAAAGGTCTACGGGATTTCATTTATTTCAGGAGGTGAAGAACGGTCTCCTCCTCCTCCTCATCCCTGCAACTTATACAGAAGTCGTTATGGTGTACCGACAGCCTGGACGCATGTATTCCAAGTACCCAGTGACCGGTAAGAGCCCTAACGGCAAGGGCGCACCTTTCCCTGCTTAGTGACAATAGCTCCTTTGAGTGTTTCGCTGATCGGCGTGGCGGCAGGTGATTAGGTTTTCCCATTTCCTATCCGCGATGAGGTGGAAGTACTTCCTACATAGAAGTCTGCGAGTGGCCAAGGGCATGTCAACTAACTCCCTCTCCGGCTGAAGAGGGGAGGTTTTACCCTGCCGGGCCAGCTCATCGGCAGCGCAGTTGCCCTCGATGTCCCTATGTCCTGGGATCCAAATGAGGTGGAGTTCGTACTGCTCCGCCATCTCGTGAAGAAATCTGCGGCAGGCGTTAATGGTCTTCGAGTTTGAAGAGATGGCTTCAAGTGACTTAAGGCAGACTGACTGTTCGAGAATATGCATAAGGGAGCTCTGACCCTGGTTGGGGGGAGCTGATCAATGGCTTCTTTGATGGCGTAAACTTCCGCCTGAAAGACGCTGCTGTGGTCGGGTAGCCTAAAAGAGACGTTTAGTTCCAGGTGCTCGGAGTATATACCTCCTCCCACCCGGCCGTCCAATTTTAAGCCGTTCGTGTAAATGTGAAGGGACCCTAGAGGTCCAGGAGGTCCTAGGTCCCATTTCTTTCTATCGGGGATGTAAACCTGGAAGGGTGTGGTAGGGTTTTCAGCGGGGACACAGTAGTCGGTGTTTCCCTCAGTAAGGTGTGTAGCAGAGCCGAGATTCGTGTGCCCGAAACTCGATCCTTTCCACAGGCCCGCGCCCTTCAGCCTTAGTACCGAGAGTGACGCGGTCATCTCTCCCATTATTTCAATTGGGAGGATGTCCAGGAGAACATCCAAGGCGTCTCCCGGAGTCGTGCGCAGGCCGCCTGTCATGCAGATCTCAGCCATGCGTTGGATTTTGTTTAGCTTACCCAGGCAGGTGGAACGCTTTATAGCTGGCCACCAGCCGTGTACATCCAACGGAGTATTTTTGGGGTCATACCCCATTTTAGGCCGATTGCCTTACGGCAGGTATAGAGCGCGATTGTGGCCTTTTTGGCCCTTTCGTCCGTATTAAGGGAAAAATCGAGTTTTCTGTCCAGGAAAAGACCCACATACTTAGCCTGATTTTACAGGGGGAGAGGTACCCTGCAGATCTTAGGGGGTATTATTTTTGGGATTTTGTATTTCCTCGTGAAAAGAACCAGTTCGGTCTTCGCTGGGTTTACTCCCAGGCCGGACCTGGCCGTCCAATCCGCCAGTAACCGGAGGCTTTCGCTAATTCTGTCACAGAGGGTTTGCGAGAATTTTCCCGTGAATTCCAAGGCAACATCGTCCGCGTAGGCCACAACACGGCAGCCGCCCTCTTCTATGCCCTGGAGCAGTTCGTTGACCGCCACATTCCATAGGAGAGGGGAGAGGACTCCGCCCTGGGGTGTGCCTCTGTTGACTTGTCTGGAGATGGTTGACCCCCCAGTGTTGCCTCCACCGTTCTGCTGCGCAAGATCCGGTCAATGAGACCCACCGAGTGTTGATCAATCCCCAGCTTAATCAGTGCCGTCGTTATTGAACCTGGAAGAATGTTGTTGAAGGCGCCCTCTATATCCAAGAAGGCGACGAGTGTGAACTCCTTTTCGTGGAGCGATTTTTCTATGATGTTGGTAAGCGAATGGAGTGCTGTCTCTGTCGATCTGCCCCTCCTATTACCATGTTGTGATCCTGATAAGGATGAGAGGGGAATGTTGGTTCTAAGATGCAGACTAATAAGTCTCTCCAGCGTCTTGAGTAGAAACGAGGAGAGGCTTATCAGCCTGTAATCCTTAGGCGTGCAATGCGATGGCTTGCCTGCCTTGTGGATGAAAACCACTTTTGAGCGGAGCCATCCATTTGGAATGACCCCTGTGTCAAGGATGATCGAATAGATCAGTCGAAGCCAGGGGGTGAATAGCTCGGCTGCGTAGCTAAGCTGTGCAGGTATGATGCCGTCCACCCCTGGGGATTTATATGGGCTAAAGCTGTTAATTGCCCATTTAATGTTCCTATCAGTAAGGAGGTATGCCATTTCAGACGGACCCAGCCGTATCGGGGGGTTAGGTGGGCTATTCTGAAAAGAGCTAGCAGGGAAGTGAGCATCCAGGAGAACCCAGAGGGTTTGAAGATTAAAGGACTCCCTCGTGGTCTTCTTGACGCAGCCTTATTCCTTACACCACCATGGTAGCTTCTTTTCAGCCTTTCCCCCATTCTTACTACGGGGGCAGGACCTGTCTAGAGCCTTGCTACAAGCATCGGCAAAAGTCTCAACGAAACGCTCCAGCCCCTCCGAACAGAAGTCAGAGTGGGTTGGGGCTGGAGGGGGTTTAAGGATCTTACTCAGCTGGGCTCTATATTTCACCCAGTCAGTCCTCCAGGCGTTCCGGAAAGTGACTGGGTTTAATCCATCGAAACCTAGCGTGAATTGGATGTACCAATGGTCAGAGAATGAGTGCTTTTCCAGCACTCTCCACGACTTCAGAGAGTCCTTCAGGGATTCAGTGAGAAGGGTGATGTCTAGCACCTCCCTACGGTTTTTGGTAATTAAGGTGGGTTCATTCCCAGAATAAGCCACCAATAAGTTAGATGAGAGGATAAAATCAAAAAGAGACTCACCCCTATCGTTGGTATCAGAACTGCCCCACTGATGGTGATGGGCATTCGCGTCGCACCCGATGATGGAGTCCAGGCCCAGCCTTTTGCTGTCCTCGGTGACTTGCTTCTGGGTTGGGGGATGGGGTCTTGGTCGTGCCCCAGGTAGGCGGAGCATATCCGGAGGGATCCATGAGGTCCCTCTGGCATGCTGTTACTATGTTTTCATTTCTGAAATTGGTAAACATAAAAAGAGTTAAGTCTTTCTTTGCGAGTATGCAGGCTCGCGATTTACCTGTTGTAGGGGCTGCCTAAAGCCTATAGTCGGCTGCCCTCAACCCTTGGATTCTGTCACCACAGACCCAGGGCTCCTGGATGAGGACAGCGTCGGTGCCACCTTGTGCTAGGTGGATGAGAAGGGCAGCGGTAGCTGCTTTACTGTGGTGAAGGTTTATCTGCAGAAACGTCAGAGACATTCTGCGTTTTTAGCTCAACCACAGTGATATCGGCGTCCGAGGTCGGCTCGTCCAGCCCGTCCTTTTTCTTGGACATCCCAACTCCGCGAAGGCACCTCGCCAGTTCGCTCTCCTCGGAGACGTAGCCCACCAGAATGTCCTCGTCGTCAGACAACTCTGGTGCCTCCTCAATCTGAGGTCCCTCTAGGTCGGGGATCTCCTCTTTTTGGCCCGTCTTGGCGTCAGCCTTGTATACGCGCACGGCCACGGCCTCCTGGACCTTGGCGACTCGCCAATCAGAGGAGGGAAGGTCGGGGTTACTCAGCTGCAGGAGCTTGAGTATTTTCTCCGGTTCCGCCGGCTTGTCGGACAGCCTCGCCCTGGCTCTCGGCTTACTGGGGATCTTGTCCTAGTCGACAACGACAAGTTTCGCACCAGGGTACACCTCACCCAGTCCTGCGATCGCCCGCTTATAGAAGGTGACGGAGGCCGTGCCCTCGCACGCGATCACTTTCACGCCACCCTGGTACCATCCCGCATCCTCGCATCGAGGCAATGCACCTCCCGACTCCAACAGCTCCTCCACGAACCTGTTGTGCAGCTCACCAACGTTCCAGCGCCATTGCTCCCTCGGGATCTGTCCGTCACTGGAGCCCTCGTCCACCACTCCAATCAGGATCTTACCCTTCGGGTATTTTATTTTAGAGGGGGGTACACCCCCTGCCGACTTTAAAGTCTGACGGTCACCTATGTTTTTGTTGTTATTAGTTTGATTCATTTTTTGGTCCCACGAGTATGATGGTATGGGGATGGTCCACCACGGTAGAGCCCGCATACCGTGTTAAGCCTAGTTAAAACTGATGGGTCGGCCCGTCCACCAGAGTCCGCATACTAATTGCCAAGCACCCCCCGGACACGCTTCCCTCGGCATATGCTGTTCCACCTTGGATTGGGGTATTTTTTTGGGCAGGAGTTTTATTCTCCCCGCTCGACTACCATTCGTCAGCATCCTCAGCCGAGACATGACCTACTGGGACCTGCTTCCAGCTGCCCTCACAGGGAGAGTATAGTCGCACTTCCAACGGTGCGAACAGTTACGGTAGGTGATTGCTCACCCGGTATTCCCTCTGTCCGCCCGCTGGCTGACGGCCTACAAGAACCAATGAGATAAGTTCCAGAAGATTTGAAGTAGTCGATCTTCGACTCATAAATCCATGCTGACATGGAAAAATTACGGATGTGCATAAGTGCTGCAAGTGAGGAGTGATTACATTCTCGAAGTGTTTTAGAATTGCCGACAACTTAGAGATTCCTCTATAGTTACCAGCGTCCGATTTGCTACCTTTTCTGTGGAGAGGAATAAAAAATGATTCCTTCTAAATAAGGGGAAATTGTGATGTTTCTAAAGATAAGGTAAACAATTTGAGAAGAGGTTTGCACAGAGCCTCGGCGCAGTACCTGAGTACACAGCCCGGTATACCATCGGGACCCGTTGCATAAACTGGCTTAAGACGCTGAAGATCCAGACTAAGAGAGCTTTCGTCTAGGATAGGACTGAACATTAGGTTCGAACTGGGCATAGGGAAAGAGTACATCTGGTTCATCAGCACTCAACAAAAAGATCGGCGATTGCCTGGTCCGAGCTTGCTGAAGAAGTTTGAAATGAAAGCGAGGAAGGATATAGGTTTGGTTTACGCTTGGTATTAACAAAATTGTTTCGGGTCCTGTGAAAAATGAACCCTACAACGAGTCAGATAATTATTATAAGACCGAGCGTTAAGCACGGTAAATTTCGATAGTGAGAAAGGACAGTTTGAGAACCAGTGAGTTTATATTTATTATAAAGCCAAGACTTCAAATTTTTAGGCGTGTCAGCTGCTTATTGAACTAAGGTGGTTTATTGGAGACAGACGGATAGGTTAACGGAACACAGAATAAAAAGAACGAATTCATGGCAAAAATGTCCACGGCGGCTGCAATGTCAGTACGCATGTACAGATCTCCAATAAAATTCAGATATTAGATTATTTAGCGTATAAAAGATAGCTTTACGAAAACAGCGTACCTTATTGGCTAAACGATCAGATTTATTCTTTACAACCGTCCCCGTATCGATAGTCACTTCGAAAGTTGGATGGTAAGGTTCTTCTGGTAGCGTCAAAAGAGCAACTCTAACTAAGTATACACCTAGAGGATCAGAGACGAAACAAAGATCAAATAAGCGGTTTAAAGAATTATGGACATGGTTAACTTGAGAAAAGGATATGTCAAGCAGGCCATCAATAAGGTCATGCTGTACCGCAGTCTGAAGGACATTTGACACTCCATCAGATGACCAACGAGCTCCATGTATATTGAAGTCCCCTAGAGTTACGAGTTGGTCTCGATCCGAAAGCCTGTTGGAAACGGCCTGAATTGCCGAAAGGTGTTTCCAATAAATAGGCTCTTCAGCCGATGGTGGAACATACGAACAGGTTATATAAATAAAGCCACCTGGAAAGGAAAGTTTTACACAAATGAATTCGATATCGGTGACATCGTCAAGGGCAACAAGTTCGGAGATAAGGGAGGAGTCAACGGCAATTAAAACTTCACCTCCACGCTGGACAAGTCGGTCTACCCTGAAAATTGTGTACTTACCTGGGAAAATCTCAGAGCTAAGGATCTCTGGCTTTAACCAGGACTCGGTAAACACAATTGCCTGGGATGCAAAGGAAAAGCTGTCAGAATACAATTTCGAGAGCTTGCTGCGTAAGCCTCTAGTATTCTGATACGAAAGTTAAAAGAAAGTGATTAGTTTTTTGGGGCTGAAGGTGTTGAGGTGGTCTTTGCGGTGGTCCTTGCGGTTTGTGGCGGTATAGGGAGGCGTACTGCAACTGGCTGCTTTTTCTTCGTTTTAGCCTCGAATTCCTTAACTACAACGTGCTCGGGCCAGAAGTTACCAGAGCAAATTCTGACGAAGAAAAATTCCGGGTAGACGCTGATCTTGAAAGACGAGATTTCTATGGCATACGAAAAATTAAACTTTTCCACTTTTACATTTTCGGCTTGGGTTCCGCCTTTAATATAGGCAAGAACATCTTCCGATGCGAGGTCAGGGGCAAGCTGCGAAACAAATATTGTTTTCGACGGTGGAACGGTCTTTGGCAGCACTGTGTTACCAACAGCCGGTAGTCCGGATGTTTTTCCGCCCTGGGCAGTCTGCGGAGTCCGATTTTGGGACACCGCAGCGCACACAACGGAATTTACTGGCGGATTTTTACATTCGGTAACCGACTTTAATACCGCTCCCGATCTCAAGACCATTGGGCTCGGTACAGGAGTCGGTGGCTGTGCCGAAGGGGTGATCCCGACTATTGGTTGCTGGGATTCGCACACTTGCTGACGACCAGCAACAGATTTTTTGCGCTTTGGCGTCTCGTTTAATAGCTTCAGACTATTAAACTGATCGTTTAACGTAGTGAACAGATCATTCGCATTGCGAAAATTGACCGTGAGCTCACTAAATCAGTTTCTGGTCTGCCGCATGAAGGATTTAATTTCCTTCTCAACCTCTCGACAGGACGGGCAACAATAATGTAATCTATTTTTACTGGAAATTACATCTGCAATACGGCCTGTCAGTTCGACACACTTAGCGTGTACAACCGCATCGCAAAGACAGCAAAAAAGACATTTTTTTGTTGGCAGTTTTTAATTACACATACAACTTTAAAAGACATTTTCACAAACCTTAGACCACTGTGCACAAGAGAGAACCGTCAACGCGGGTGAGGGGAGATTGAGAGCGATAAGAAGATAGTGAGGGCGAGAACCGCTAAGCGGCAGCTAAACACCAACGGAACTTAAGCGGAGGAAGCGGGGTAGGCACAAAAGAGAATGCAGAAAACCGTCTTAGCACAAAACTAATATTGGATTTAATACAAATTTAACACAAAACAAAAGCTCATGCACGCGGTAGCGAACGACAGAAATAAGGGTTATATTTCAAAAGGGTTGAATCCAAAAATTCATTCAAATCGGTTTAGTATCTTAGAAATTACACGTGTTCAAAGTTGAACCTTTTTTGGGTTGCAAAATGTCGGTTTTTTTTTAATTTAAATTTAGAGGTCGATTTTTAGGTAAAATATGTAACCGACCTGCATGGTTATGGTCTCTATCGAAGGGGACATAAAATCTCGGTAAAACCAAGGTAGAATGAAATTATAATATTTGTTGCACGTGCTGGCATACCTATTTTACCGAAGTACTTTTTACCTATTTTTCAACTTTGATGGAATGTAAAAAATTAGACTACACGAGATGGGTTTGGCGTGTGAGGTGTTGTTCCTGAATATGTTCTTTATCAAATTCAAATAAGATTTGTGTTTTTTTTTTGTTTACAATTAATTTTTTTGTTTTTAAAACATTAAATATGCACCATATTAGCATTTTTAGAGAAAACAATCGAAAAGTATATTCCGAAGTTGGATAAAAATGGAGAAAACTGTTTAAAAAATAATTAATTTTCGAGTATAAAATCAATTATTTATCACACCATAGTATGACCACTCAATCGAAAGGTACCAAAATACCTTTCATATAAAAAAAAAATAATGAAAATATCTCAACTGGTTCAAGAGTTATTATTTTTCTAACCCAAAGTATCTAAGGCGTAACTGTGCGTTGATGCACCAAAGTCAGTACTTTCAAGTGGCCCGTATGACACCAATCATGTGCCTTTTCGTGTTAGGTGTTAGTAGGCGCGACTAATGAACGTATAGTAAAGGAATCTGAGGAAGTGACTACTGGCGTGCTGCCAGATTGTTTGCCTGTATCCGTGCGAAGTGGGTTAGTATTAAAGTTTTTAGTTTGGAAAGGCTAGGTTTGAAGTTATTATGTACAAATTGTTATAATTTGCACATAAGATTATAAGCGGTTCATGCAATTCAAAACACGTTATACAGTGGCGCAAAACTAAGGGAATATTGGATAGGGTTGGTGATAATATATCAAAATATAAAAAAATCGATATTTTTTTCTGAAAATGATATATTTATATCGTGATATTTTTTTGTCCAAATATCGGTATTGCGATTTTTTTTTTTTATTTTTTTGATATTTTCCCTTCGGAATGGAAATTCCACAAGTCTACGATGCCGGGCCTTTACCACTTGGCCATGAGGTACTTAATAACTCCGGGTAGCGAGTGCCGTCATAGCGGTTGGCGTCCGCAATAAAATGTGTAGTGTGCGACGCGTCGCGTCGGCGCGCCGCCGGGTTCGCCTTCTGATATGCCTCGTATTCCGCGATCTCCGCAAGGAATTGGGCCTTGTTCTCAGCATCTCGGGGGTCTGTTTTGCCCTCAGCCTCATTCTTGGCAATCTTGCCGAGGATGAAGCGGGCTCTGTTGACCCTCGCTCTTCGTTGCTGATGCGTTAACTGTGAAAAGCGTTTTTCTGCGGTGGTGCCCAGCTAAGCCCCACCTTTGTGTTTGGGTTGAGGAGTGCTACTTGCTCTCCCCTCGGGTCGCGATGGAGCCGGGATGTCCTTGCTCGACATCGGCAGCTCGTCGTCATCGGTTCCCGATAGGTGAGTTTCCGAGACCAATCTGGGCCTCAGCAGCTCCTCCTCGTCCCCTTCCGACAAAATTTGGGGTTTATCCTCACCCGGGAGTTCCGAAGCACGGTATTTATTTTCCATATACATATAATGACCGCCCGCGTTGCTCGACCTGGCAAGAGCAGCGGGCCAGAGGGGGTTCGGGGCTTTGAAAAAGGTCGACCGCGGCTTCGCCCCAAAGCCGCGGCAAGGCATCTTACGACCCAGGGTTGCCCGGCCCTGAGAAGGCTCCGTTCAGACACAGCTGGATTAATCCCTCAGCTGCGAACCAAAAGTCAGGGGGCACGGGTCGCTTCACACCCCTGACTTGAGGGGAGGTCGTTTTAGGACTTGACCAGGTCTCGGTAGGGAGGAGGAGTCATAGGTGTCTTGGTTATGGGACTCACAGGGAAACTTGCCGCTCGCATTAGCCGTACATAGGTACGTTTCCAAGAGGAGAAGGTGGTGTCTATCAGATTGATATTCACCTGCGAGTCGACTTGATCCACCAGGAGCCTAAGGAATATACATCAGCAAATACTATGCTGATCTTGCCTTGGTCTGATGCACCCTTACCACCCACCTAAAACAATAATTTTATAAATAAAAAAACAAACGATGTAACTACTATAATAATAATAATAAATCGGGGAGATCTCCCTGCAGAGACTTAAGGCACTGCGATCGAGTGGTCTTTTGCGCCTTTAGTACTCCCTATAGAGACAAGAGTTGCTCAACCTCCCTTATGAAGGCAAGCAGATCTCTTGTCGTCGCTTGCCTGATCTGCGAAGCTGTTAAGAGATCGCTGTGCAGGTGCCTCCTTCTGGACCAAATAATGGCATGACACTCACAAAGAATGTGTTTGGTCGTCTCGTCGTCCTCTTTACAGAGCCTGCACTCCGTGTCTGAGGACAGACCCATCTTGTGCAGATGATAGTTTAGGACATGGTGACCGGTAAGGTAGGCTACCAATAGTCTTAGGTCCATCCTGGAACACCCGTCAGTGTTCCGTCCCAAGAGCGAATGTATCAGCTCTTAAGCTTGACGACATCCTGAACTGGATAACTAATACCTGGATTTAGCTCCTTTAACCCATCTTCCAACCATATCGTTGGCAGCGCCCACCCTAGGCCACAGAATGGCTCTGGGCCGTGTAAAGGAGTCGCTGAGCCGACTCTTGCTAGCTCATCAGCGTTTTCGTTGCCGAGAATTCCGGCATGACCGGGAACCCAACACAAAGTTACCCTGTTCCCGGTGGAGAGCTGCTGAAGGCTAGTCCAGCAGTCCGCGACTAGTTTGAAGCTTATCCTCCAAGAGGATAGAGCTTTGATCGCCGCTTGGCTATCTGTATAGATATTTATTGTAGCTCCTCTCATTCTTTTGTCAAGGATGAGTTTAGAGCAGGCCTCAATGGCATGAATCTCTGATTGAAAGACACTGGGCCATCTACCCAGTGCAATCGAGACTCTGATGTTAGGTCCAAAGATCCCCGCACCCACCCCTTGCTCAGTTTTGGACCCATCAGTAAACCACTACAGACTACCGGGGTCAAAGCAAGGGTTGCCATTATCCCATGCCCTACGGTCTGGGATGAGAGTCCTAAATTTCGCCCCAAAGTAGAGCTTCGTGGTCATGAGATCTGTTTGGCGGCAGATCTCAAAGCCAGAAACATTATCCAAAATACTGACATGACCAGCATCATTTGTCAGTAACCCAGATGTGAGTTTGATTCTAAGAAGGCTTCTAGCGGCTCCTTCTTGTATGTATCTTGTATTAATCCAATGATTTTCTCCATAGCCACAGTTGGGCTTGTGCGTAGAGCTCCCGATAGAGATGCACACTTTTGAATGGCCGAGACCTGCTGTACCTTGGGCCACCACACAAGAGCAGCATAGGTCAAAATAGGCCTAACCATCATGCAATAAAGCCACAGGATGGATTTGGAGTCTAAGCCCCACGTTGTACCATATAGTCTACGACATGCCCATAAAGCATTTGTGGTTTTGGTAATCGTCTTGTTGAGGTGAGAGTTCCAGTTAAGCCGCTTGTCCAGAACAACTCCCTGATATTTGACCTCACTGGAGAGCTCTACGGGGGTCCCCCCAATGACAAAGAGGCCTATGTCATTGGTGTACCGTTTGGTAAACGGCACAACAACCGCCTTGTGCGGATTGATGTTGAGATCCACGTTTGTGCACCAGTCGAGAACCAGATTGAGTGCCCTTTGCATCAATTCGGTGACAGTGTTTCCAAACTTCGCTGTGACTACAATAGCCAGGTCGTCTGCATACCCAATGGCATCGATTCCCTGGTTGTGTAAGTTTTCCAGGAGTTCGTCTACTACGAGTGACCATAGTAGAGGAGACAACACTCCGCCAACGTGGAAGATATTTCACGTTGTCGTAGCATGGCTTCTATCCAGGCATCAATGTTCCTATGAGATAGAGCTCTGGAGATTGACTGATAGCCAGTGTTGTCGAAAGCACCTTCCACGTCCAGGAAGGAGCACAAAGCAATTTCCTTAGATTTGAAGGATTTCTCGATCTTGCTGACTAAATGGTGAAGAGAGACCTCTGTCGATCCGCCTTTGATGTAGGCAAAATGGGTTATGTGTAGCGGCTTGGTGTTCTGGAGAGTGCAACTTACATGCAGGTCCACAAGCCGCTCCGCAGTCTTGAGAAAGAAAGACGAAAGACTTAACGGTCTGTATGACTTGGGTTGGTCGAGAGCTCGGTGGAGTGGTGAACCCATTTGGTTCACCGCGCGTGTTTATCCTAGATCCTGTGAAATGCACCTGAAGCTCTAGCGTTTCCTTGCGGTCTTGGGTGAAAGAACCATCTGTTCTTATTAGAAGCCCCACCCCAATGGTTGAGCCCTTTGCAAAGACCTTTTGCAGTCTAGCTACTTCTAGTAGTGCCTACACACTTTCGCTGTAGTTGCGCCAGTTTTCCCGCTTAGCTCTTCTAATATTTTTGTTATACTCCGTGAGAGCACTCCTATAAGCGTCCCAGGAGTTCCGATTCTCCTTGGCTCTATTAAAGAGCCTGCGAACCTCCTCGCTGAAATTGGAAATTGGCATTTATAGAACGGACAGATTTAATTAGACTGAATTTATAAACCAGAAAAGATAATAAGATCAACAAAATGGAAAGCAACGATAATAGTATTGGAAATATTTTAAATAATCCGGAATACTGTCGAATTTGTCATGTAAGGCTCGAGAAAAGCCAGTTGGTTGCAACAACCCCGTGTAAACATTCCTTTCACCATGATTGTTTGACAAATTGGCTTAGAAGCTCTCCAGCTTGTCCTACTTTTCGTGCTCTTTGTACTACAGAACTACTCACGATCGATAATGAAGATCTGCAGACCGAATTGACTAATGCAGAATAGTCTGAACGCGCCGTTGTCGGAAATTTACCCTCTGAGGCAGGTGATTCAAATGGAGAACGTCTTTCATTAGAAGGTACTGAGCCAAGACGAGGAAGAGGCCGAGTTAATAATACAAGACAGGGCGTAACTACTAGATCCATGCAAAGAAATGGGGTTGAACCCTTAGAAACATCTAGACGTATACAAGAACCATCCAATGGCATGGATAAACAGGAAATTATTAAAGTTATTAAAACAGTCGTAGGTTCGCAACAAAGGACACTGTTAGAGAAGCTTACAGAACACATTAATGCGACCCTGCATATCCAGCAAAGTCAAATGGGGATGCAAGCTAGTAGCGCTGAGACTGGTGCAAGGCTTCGTCACTTACCTAATGATCAGGTTATCACAGAATTACATGAAAATGAATTAAGAAACTTTACACAGAGGTCATCCGTTAGTATTTCTTCTAATAAGGTTGGACAAGTTATTCACGATTGGAAACTTAAATTCGATGGAAGCAAGGAAAGTCCATTGGGCGCAGAATTTATTTACCGATTTTCAATTAGTATGCGATCATTTGCACTTATTGTTATCGGGAAGGGCAAGTGATTGGTTATGGCAATTTCTAAGAAAGCACGAGGAATTCACTTGGGAAACAAGTATGATGATGCAGACGATGATGTTGACCTTTGGAGAAGAATTTCGAAACGTAAACAAGGAGAGAATGAATCTTTCGATTCTTATCAAATTAGTATGGAAGAACTAGTAAATCGACTAGTAAGATCCTTACCCGAACCTGACTTGGTTAAGCTGTTGATACATAATTCGAAAAGTTCCCTTCGACTTGAGTTACTTCACTTAAACATAGGCTCAGTTAAGAAATTGTTGGCAGAAGTTAAGAAGCACGAAGGCTGGCGAAAATCCTCCATCTGAACCCTTCAAGAGGGCGCCGGCTGGGCAATGGGCACTGTATTATCCCGGACAACGGGTAATGCACTGCTGCTTGCTCCGTCCGCGGTAATACAGTGTCTAGCTAAGGCAACGGTTCAATTCCTTCCGCTGGAAAAGCCGGAGGAAATGAATCATTTGCCATGGGTGGAGGGGCCTGGCGGTTAGGCATAAAACGCAAAGTGGGTGGTTCCCCGGAAAACTAACCAGTTTATTCTGTAATGGACGAACACAGGACATCAACCGGGGCTGGGATATCAGCCCAAACGTCGGTGGAAGGCGTGACTGCTACCACCGGCGGGCACGGAGGGGAGCAATCCTCTCTGCGTGTCGCCAGCGGTCACACCTCTAGCATGACGGGAGCAGGTCGTGCTAGCTGTATTGCTACTGCCAAGAAAACTACTCAGAGCAAACTATGCCGCTCAGGTGCCGCCGTCGATACAGACACGGGCCT